>PNEQ01086027.1:8449-20571 GCA_003012365.1 Medauroidea extradentata | reverse complement strand
ACACAGAAACAAAGTGAGGCAAAATTCTTTTCGCGAAAAACAGGGGTCCCTAGCAATGACTATACTCAACACAGAGTTGTCTGTGGAACCATTACACATGTATCAGCAGGTACGCTCTTGTTCCAGTAGCGTACAAGAGGCGAGGAACATATTGTCCAATAATATTCCTCGGTCTACACAACACGTGTTTATTGGATATGGCAGGTAGGCACATTGAGTCCGCGTGCTCAAAAGCGTGCATTCGGAGCTAATATTTGAAGTCCTGAAAAAATCGCGTTTTCTTTCCGGCACAAGATAGAATTCAAACAACTGTAAACTCATGTCACTTTCTCTATTGGTAGAAGCACGATTATTTCGCGTATTGACTCTAGGTCAGGTTGAATGCCAATAATATATACTTCACTCCTCCTTCTGTGATTAAACGAGAGCGGTTTTAACACACTTTTGACGACGGCAAGCCACTTATAAATAAGGAAACAAGTCGTGGTGGTAACACGTGTTACGGTTACAAGCCAATGGATATTTGACTTTGGCCAGTGTGTGTATAGGTTTGAGAAGTCTAGGCTATTGGCGGATTATTATGCGAAATACTCGTGCCTCTATCGGCTCTTGACTCATTTGATACCTCTTGGAGAGCGCTGAGACAATAATAAAGAATAAATTAAATGCAGACCCAATAGTGTGGTAGCATTGTACCAACGAACAACCAATGAGAAGTTGTTGTTTACATGAGTATACATATATTCTTGGAAGCTAGCCTAAAGGTCAGTGAACCCGCGAATTTTTCAGGTGTCTAGTTCTACTGCACGCCTTGGAACACGACCACGATACGCCACTGATTTACAGCCTTCCTTGTAGTATATCAGGCAATCAAGACATTGATACACGTTTTGCACGCCGACAGGGCACAAGTTATCGATAAGTTCACTTTTTTTTAAATCGCACGGTTTCCGCGTGTTCTCTGTAACTGTTTTGACTTCTGTGGTGGCTGGCGTAAAAATTATCACATATTATTCCTTGTCAACTGTATCCCGTTACAAATTAAATGAGATGTTTCGAGGGCATACATTTAAGAAAATTTTTAGAGCTTTCATCTTTGCTATGCCTTGTTAAAAATTCTAATATATCCACCGAAACTGAAGTTTTCAAGAGACGACTGGATAAATCCAGTGTGTCAGGGAGTAATCTTCCTTTAGTAGTGACCTGCAAAAGCTGCATTATTAATCGGGTACACGATAGAGAGGAAACACACATTTGCTTGAGTTGAGCTTATAGGTAGAGCCACGTTTTTATGGCGACAAGATTTTTGCAACATTTGGTTTCAATGCGATATGCGCACATCTGCAGCGCTGCTACATCGTCTGTGTTTGGATCACGGCCGTAGAAGAACAGGTCTGGACACTCGCCTGGAAAATTGACCCCCTTGTTGTTTGGCTGTAGTTCACCACGTTGCCGAGAATATTGTGTTTTATTGGCGCTGCAGTTAGGGAGGTCGGACTCTAACTCCACCCACTTCCTACCCACTAAGATAAACAATTTATCAAATCGAATATTTTATCAATTTTAAATCATGGCTCCATAAATCTTTGTTTACTTTATAATGTTAACAATGGAAAAAAGTGGGCGGAGTTTGAGTCCGACCGCCCGGATTACAGCGCCAAAAAGTACGACATTCTCGGTAACTTGGTGAACTGCAGCCAAACAACAAGGGGGTCAAGCAAAATACATTGTTAGATAGGCGAGTGTCCAGACCTGTACTTCTACGACCGTGGTTTGGATGATTTTACTTTCACATGCCTTGGCAAATTACAGACGTACGGAGTAACAATAATCTTATTATGATTGGTGCAGTCAAATGGGAAACGTGTCTGAACAACGACACGTTGCCAATAACCATGAAGCACAGCTGCCGATGTGCTCGTGAGACACTGAAACTAAGTGGGGCAAAAATCTTTTCGCGACAAAATCGTGGCCCTAGTTATAGGACACCAATAGGTCTGACTTGTTCAGTACTTTGTGACTTTGTGACCAGCAATCAAAACACAAGCGTAGCAATGTATTCGCTGAGGAAGAGTTTCTATTACATCCCTATTGTGAGTTATTTTGTATATACAGCGTGTCACATAAGGCCGGTCTCATAGGGCAAATAGAAATTGGTGAAATATGGAATGTTTTAATAGTGTTGTAGTGTAATGAAATGTTATTGTCAATAACAACATTACTATTACATGCCGCTCCATCCCGCCGACCATGTTACATCGTGTACAAAGCAATTTGAACCGTCGCATACGCATGTGCAAAGTGCACTGTGACCATCAATTTGAGCATTTTCTGTTTTAATGACACATGGAAGTGAACACACTGGTGTTGTCTTACGCCAACACGCTACAACACTATTAAAACATTCCATATTTCACCAATTTCTATTTGCCTTATGAGACCGGACTCATGGGCCACCCTGTATTATATAAGCAGTATGTTTATATACTTCACAGTAGTTCACATTTGAGATAATTTGCAGGCTAATACTACAAAAACAGTTTTACCCTGTTCAGATTGCAGTGCCATTGTGTCCCCCACACTTCGCTGGGAGAAATTAATGGATGTATACATAACGTGGGACCACTTCATTCACAAAACTATACGGCAGTCAGCTAGAAGGCGTATAACCCACACACAAGGAATAGGGGAAAACATGGAAGGGGTTTACAAAACTTTTTGAGAAGTTTACACGAAAATCTAGCATATATATTTATTTTTAATATATGTGTATGCATGTATTGCGGTCATTTTCTTAACTACGCAAAGTAAACGTGATGGGTATCTTCATCCAACCAGGTGAAGTGAAAATGGGAGCAGAGCAGAACCAGCATTCACTTGAAATCAGGACCACCTACTTTCCTGTCCGTGCACTTTGCCGTTATCGAACCTAGAACCTCCTAACCCGAGTCAAGCATGACCTCGAACACATTCGCTATTGTCTGTACATTTCACGGTAGCGTGGATATCTACAAAGGCATAACAGTAGTCGGTGGTGGCGCCGGTAGGCTCGCTTGTCAGACCGCACACTGAGGGGGGCAAAGCTGCAGAATAGCCAATCGTACAGAAGCGGAAATTTCTGTAGCAGGCGCGGTGAAGCGCCAGCCGCCTGTCAGAATAGGTTCAGTACAATTGGCCAGGGGGAAAAAAGGTCATTACAGCTGTGCACATGGAAATATTTCTTAGAAGAGAACTGTTGGAATCTGGTCAACCAAACTAAGAGAGGCTTCATTCGGGAGCGAAACTTGAAGACCAGAGCAATGGGTAGAAACATGCAAAACTTCGCAGTTTTATTTGCTGCAAGGCTAGACTCCACTGATCTGTACACAGGTCAATGATCGAGCACAATATGAGGTTTCAAGGCACACCGGTTTTTATGTGGTGCTTTACATGATATTAGTCACTCTACCGTAGAAATTTTAGTTGTTGGCTCAAAGTGTTTCCCGCGGCAATCCACGACATTGTAGGCCAGTGGAAGATGTCGAGCGACCGAACAACAGCTCGCAGTCTAGTCTGTTGTCAGAAATTAACGCGAAGTTTGCAGGTCTATAGCAATGGTTACGATATGCTACGTTCCGTTTCAGATAACTTCAATAAATTTTGACAGTAATCAAGGCGCTTACTGATTGTGTTATATAATGTATGTCAATATGCTGGACATAATTTAATGTACACACCGTGAAATATCTATGAGGGATGCATTTGGTGTCGAAAATGTCAACTGAACTGTGAAAATGTATTAAAGTTCTGGGAAACTGGGTGTACTGGTACATACAAGTTCTCCTGATTACTCCGTCGGGCTAGTTACATCGTGTACCCTATGCTATTCTCTCCTGGTAAGTAGGCAACTTTCATGTCTCATCTTGGATTCCGGGAATCTCGCGGGAATTTCGTTGGCGTATTCTGACAATTGAGAGCGTTATAATATTGTTACATTTCCTACAAAATAATTATTTTAAAGCAGTGGTTGGATTCGGTAGTTTCAGCGGCGATAATATAAGCTTTAAACGGGTGGACATGAGATGGGTAAACATATGTGTAACGTTCTTTAAATGAATTTCCAAATCAGACATCACCCACGCATGTACGTGGTTTTCTCATAATAATTTGTCGCCCGAAGCTCTACATTAACGCTCGACGGCCTGGGCGAGCTGCTACCTTAATGGTGTTCAAGTGCGATAGAATCATAATTTCTATATGCATATGAAATACTGTTAGTTTTGTGGACGATATTTGTGAGCGCAATTTCCTCTTACCAAATAATTTTATCTGGCGCAGTTATCTCATAACGGTGCGTCGAAGTCAAAATTTGCATGTTCTGCTGTCATGCAAATCATGAAAACCAATTGACATTCGTACCTTAAATAATTCACAGTAAAATAATATTTTATGGGCTACGTAATAAAGTTTTTAAAAAGAAATCCCGCGAAATTTTTTTTTTTTATTTTTAAAAAATTGCTGAATTTGCAACTTTTTACCTGTACTTTAGAGATTTTTTTTTTACTTCAAAATATTAGGTTGTGGGTTTTTAAATGTTTTATTTCATAGCTCATGGGATGTAAGGTCACAGTGAATTATTTTGTTTAAGTAGGTCAGTTGGTTTTCACTATTTGCATGGCAACAGAACACGCAAATTTTGACTTTGACACCCTGTTGTGAGAAAACTATGACAGGTAAAATTGTTTTGTAAGAGTGTAATGTACTCACAAGTATAATCTGCAAAACTAACATTATTTCATAAAAATATAAAATTATGATTTTATCGCACCTGAACACCCTTAAGGCGCCCGCCTGGTGGCCGTGTGTTTGTGTGAGTGAATCACGACGCCAGGGGCGGTGTTGACCGGCTCACCTGGCGCGGTATGGGTAGGGACAGGAAAAATTCGCGAATTCAATGACCCACATGATAGAATCCATATGTGTACTCAAGCCCTGTATACTTATTCGTTCATTGTCTACTGTTCCACTGAGTAGCAGTAAGTGGACAAATGGTCGGGGCTTGAGTATGCATAGGATAGTTGATTCTAACATCCAGGGCATTGAATTCGCGAAATATTCCTTTCCCTAGGTATGGGTATCGCCTCTAGCGCAATACACTGAAAACGGCGCGCTGTGGTATCGTAGAACACTTGCCTGACTGTCACTTTCAGTGATGACCCCACCTTTTTTTTGTGTAAAGTTATAAGTAAAGTCCAATATACTCTTCTATCGTAGTTTCCCAAAAATCCCGAAAGTAGTCGTTTAGATATATACCTGATATAATGAAATGGCCGCTTTTAGACATTTTGAGGGCCTCCGAAATGATCTTTCTAATTAATGGGATATTTTGAAACTGCCATTCCAAAATCGTTTGAAGTGTTTGTTCTCTTCGTAAACGCACACATTACTACATGGCACTAAATGTGCCGCTGACCGGCGAATGTATTGCAGTGTCACCTCCACGCGCTAGCCACTCAAATGACGTGCAGTACTTTATTACTATTCTTTCTCCTTTGAGACTTAATGCTGTAACCATATGATGTTATGGGTGGGTAGTACGGTTAAAAGTCAAACGCACGTGTCCTTGCATTCTTCGAAATCCTGTTAGTATTTTCCTAGATGCGACAGTCTGGAAATTCTATTCTTAGACCATTTTTATGAGCTCGATAATCATGTTTGCAATAAGGGTATCGAAGTTTAAAAACATATTACGACATAGCTTGAAGTGTGTGTTCTTATTGTATGTCCAGGGACTCCTAATTTTCGTAAAAAAAAAAAAAATTCACCACTTCATTTCAATGGCTTACGTTCCTGCCTGTGACTGCTTCGCGGTCAATGACTGTAGGTTGTCTACCCTCAGCGTCTTGGGGTTCTGCCCTTTAATACAGACGTGTGGTGTCACAGAAACATTGTTCTCATTGGCACAATCAGACAAGCGACTAAAATACTCGCTGCCAATAACCACGAAGCACAGCTACAGACGTGCACATAAGGTACTGAAACAAAGTTGTGCAAAAAATATTTTCGTGAAAGTCATGCAGGGACTTCTTCATAGGTCTACAAATGTACGTAGCTACAAATGTGTAACGTTAAGGGGCCCGCCTCGTGGCACATGTGTTTGTGTGAGTGAGGTATGGTGCTAAGGGCGACGTCATATGGGCCATACAACAGTGCGTCGCCTCTACGCTTAAAGGCGTGCAGTCTTCGCGAAAAAAACAAGTTTCCTAGGGGACTTTAAGTGGTGACCCCATTGTTTTATTTACGAAATCACTTTACTAAAGTCCAATGCACTACCCTTAAGTGGTTTCACATGTATTCGGCTAGCATATTTTCCGCTATAACAGCCTGAAAACCCCGTTTTAACCCATTCTGACGTGCCCTAAAAGGGGATTTCTAATACGTGTGTTGTCTTGAAAGTACTTAAGGGCAGTCGTCTGAAGTGTGTGTTCTTTTTGTAGAGAAACGGCGTGAACACACGTGTATTAGTTTCGGTGTAAAACTTTTTCTTCAAACACGCTGCAATGTGATTTTATGGCAACGAGGCGGGCCCCTTAAGTATAGTTTCACCAAAAAGGAAATCGTCGTAATTAGCTATGGAACATTTCAAGTCCACGTGGGACGAACCCTTAAAAGTAACCAATCACGGATATTGACCAGATATGCCGTTTTTTCAAACAACTTTTTAAAAAATCTTTTCGCGAAAAACGTGTAGCCCCACCCACGTCTCTTGAACGATGTTGCTGCGTACAGATGCCTAGTTCGACTCACTCAGCGGGTTCAAGTATAGCGCGACATTTACATTCACCAGTTCGCCACTGGATGGCCACGGGAAATGTCAGACTAGAGTCGTGATCAGACAGAGGCGGGGAAAATATCGCGAAGAACTTTACTCGGCGACTCCTCGCTTGCCTCATCTGCCATTTGCATTTGCAGTTTATTCCAGTCACCCTGCCTGTATTGAATTGGGAGACCGCCTACGTTAGTACTTGCAGAATTCTACTTTTTAAATAGACTATATAAAATTAAATATTCCATTAACGTATCTCTAGGAACATGCGATTTTCTCGAGTAGATTATTACACCAACTTGTTTCAGTGTCTTGTATGCACATCTCCAGTTGTCTTTCGTGGTTATTGACAGTTTGTATTTGTAAAAATACGTTATAAGAGAGCGTGAAGTTTTTATTTTTTTATCGAGAGAATAAAAATTATAAGGTTTTTTTAATACAACTTGCATTCATTGAAAATGTATTAAGCGGCTGCGTCACTTCTTTTGTTAATAATATTCATTTTCGTTCAATAAATGAAGAACGTGATGAATAACCAGTAATGTTTATTTGTAGAAACATTACAGTTTACTATCATATGCGTATTATTGGATGAAATCAGTACTGGGAGTTATTTAGTGTTTATTATTTGGTGAGAGATTTTTTATCTTAAAATTTAATTTAACTTAATTATTGCATATTTAGGCCTAATTTTTTTCGAATATAATGTACGCAAAGAAATGTAAAGCAATTAGCTGCGTCCCTACTAAAATATTTTCAATTAAATGTAGCCAAAATTTTAATCAGGAAGGAGTTAAGAAAAATTCAGTATGATAAGTGACAAGGGCTAATGCAAGAGTGAACATTGTGTGATCGCATAATTATAGACGTAACAATAAATATATTTTGCTTTATTTCAGCGGCACATAATTTTCGCGAAAAGATTTTCCTACCATACAATGGAGCAACAGCCAATAAACTAAGAGACATATCTGTGAATTCCAATTACTATAGACCGGTGTCACTTTCGCAATTTGCTCTCGACTCTTTTGACAGCTCCTGGAAGTCGCTGAGCCAATAACAAAAATGTAACTAAATGAAGGCCCAATCATTATGTTAGAGAATAGCCAATGAGCAACTGTAGCTTGCTATAGTACACAGATATGCTTGGAGGCTTGTACTGTTGAGTCCAGCCGGCAGGTCGTTGAACCCGCGAAATTTCCGAATCACTAACTATGAACATAAGTCTGTACCACACACAAGTGTTAAAATTGCGTATTTCCATAGCATTCCCCTGAATCATTCACCTTCGCCAGCACGTCGGACTCGAATTCGGGAGGACTCGGGTTTGATTCCCGGCTCCGACCGACCTGTTTCCGATGTCCCACGGTTTCCCGGAATCGGTCTAGGGTAATGCTGGGATGGTTCCTTAACAAAGGTCATGGCCGAGTGCTCTTTCAGATCCTGTCATTGGGCCCAGTTGTACGTTAGCGTCTTTAGTTACCTCGCTGTCGACGAGACGACGTAACTCCCATTCACCTGTATAACGATAGCCTTTAAACAGAATGAGTAACCGTTTTTGATAGTCACGAAACTTTCGCGAAAATATTTTTGCATCACTTTGTTTCAATGCCTTACGTGCACATCGGCAGCTTTGCTTCATGGTTATTAGCAGTGTGTCATTGTTCAGACACATCACTCAATTGACTGCACCAATCAGAATAAGGTTATTGTGATACTATTGCCCTGTGATTTGCCAGTAGAACACCAAAGACAAGAGAAAGTTAAGAAATATAATCATTAATCATGATGCAGAGCTGCAGGTGTGCACATAAGACATTGAAACAAGTTGATGCAAAAATGATTTTCACAAAAAATCAGTGGTTCTTCTGATCGCAGTTGGTAAATTCCTAATTTTAAAAAATTACTACGCCGGAGTCTGGGAACGTGAGCTGGGGCTGAAGAAGCACCTGGACGGGTGGCCTTCCTCGGCCGTATATCCGGCGACACAGGAAACCTAGCCGCGCCGCCCAGGAAGGCTTCAGTTCTCTCTCAGGTCCCCCGTGTGTCTGGCCTGCAGCTGTTGGCAGCTCCACCTCATCCAGCAGCGGGCCTCGCCCAGAGGTTGTTCACACTGTGAGTTACGGTACTCGAGCGCCAGACAGCCGATGACACGGAAACACTCGCCGGCGGCGACACACCGCAACCCGCAATACCTGCGGCTGTTGGTCGTAGGTTCCTCTCCCTCCCCTTCTGCCATTATACTGTTTCCTTCGCTGAGTTTCAACGTTACGGGCATGGGCCCGAGTTTCTTCGCATTTAACGACAATTATTTTTAAAAACATAAATGGGAGCCGATATCGTAAAATCGCTTGGTAACTTTGCTATAACTGATTTAAACTGCATACTCTACTTTTTTCGAGTCAGAAGACTACAAAATAGTTGATAATTATTTAATTAACGAAATTTCCTTTTAATTCATAAATTAGCTCTACTCATCATAGAATTTGTCTCGAAAAACTACATTGCATAGTAAAACCAATTTGCACCAAAGTTACGAAGCAATTTTACGATATCGACTCTCGTATGGATTAAAAAAAAAAAAAAAGAATTCTCTCGAAAGCCGAGAAACTCGGGCCCAAGCCCTTAAGGCTTAGAAGTGATGAAACGGTCCTTACTCAATGGTAAGGACGACACAACGTGCGCATCACTAGAGATGATGGTACATAGCGAAAATATTTTGTACCGACACAACCTTGGAAACACTGTAGTTTCTTATGACATGTATGATTGGTTGACACACTGGAAAATAACGAAAAACTTTTAACATAGTCTCCAATAAACTGTACTATCTCAGTCGCAACACGTGTGAACAGTTTTCTGGCAAATCACACACGTTCTGTGTTTAAACTATACAGTTATAATTGGGTCTGTTGAAGAGGGACACAGTGCTTCATATAAGTGATTGATAGCCAATATAGGTGCAGTACCTTCAGTGTTATATATAGCATGTTAGAGTCCAGCAAACAATCAACTTTTCCCGCGACTTACCAGTGCCTCTTATGATTGGGTTATATACGTCTGACACAACGTAGCTGTCTGCAGACCAATAATATGCATCAAATACTACGATAGCGGGATTCTTATTGGCTCGGTCAAATACGACAACAGCGCCTTGTATAAGCTTAAAACAGCGATCTTCCGGTAGGCTGAACTTGTGTTGAAATCCAGCAAGTCAAGATTTCACACGATAAACCATCATCTACTACTGAAAAATTCGCGGGTTCACAGATCTGTAGGCTAACATACAAGAATATATGTTCTCAAGCAAACAGCAGTTGTCCATTAGCTGCTCGATGACATAGTGAAATGAGCCTACGTTTAGTTGCATTGTCATTATTGGCTCAACGACTTTCAGGAGTTGTCAAATAAGTAAACGGTCAATTGTGAAAGGGGCACGAACTTATAGCTGCTGGAATTCTAGCGTGCGCCTACAAGAAAACGCGATTTTTTCAGGTCCCTACAAATGACTGATTCAATTACAAAACGGCAGTAGGTACGATGAACGTGAAAAATTTCAACTTAAAGCGTGCAAATAGTAACCCAAGTACTGTCTTCAGGCGTCCTGTAGGTCACGAGAGAGGCTTCTGGATATGTTGACGAGGCGGTTATAACAATTCTCGAGGGTAAGGTGCGTATGAAAAAAATTCCCGCTTCCAGTGTGCAGGCACACGACCAGAGTAAAGTTTATACGTGCCAAATAATTCCCGAGAGCAGATTTTCTCCTACTCCTCAGCATTGGGAACGAAAATAAAAAGGTGGTAATCAGTACACATAATCAAAACTACGCCGACGTAAAACTAACTGCACAGTGATAAAAAATATCGAGGAAACAAGAACGAAACACATACTGTGTGTACTTAAAAATGTATAACGTATGTAGTTTTTTATTCCCACCATCTTAAAACTCTAAACACAACATGGCTGGCGTTTATATGTCGTTCTGAATAAAGTGAGCACTAAAGATTTAACCTTTGAAACTAATCACCAGCCGTTACTGCATATAACTCAACATCAACTATAGTTACCTTAGAACTCGTGTGGTTGGCAGCGAACTGCTGAATATAGTTCCACGTATTTTCCTATTTGAATTAAATAACAGAGAGACAAAAATCAATCGAAATAGACATATTTGTATTTTATATCATTAATAAACTTTTTAAATGAAACTATATAAGTTTATACCGACATCACAATTTATCTTACACGCGCAAACATCAAGTGACGTGTCCATAGAGAGGCTAGACATTTCCCGTCGTTAGCCGTTACACGCGGAAATATACGAATTGGCTGAAAATAGAAATTTAGCAGGATTTTTCGAGGGCTCACTTTATCCCGAACTGCCTATATCACAACGTTGCTAACTTCTGGTGATCTAAAGCCTGGCCACCTGATTGTGGAAACCTACCCTACTCCGTCCAGCTCGTGAGTTTTCAATCTTAAGAGGGCGTGGTAGATAAATAAGCGCTGAATTCTTCAACTGAGAGCTACGCTTTTTTGAAGTAAATATAGAAAAACTACAAAACAGCAATCCTTGGTAATTATATTTGCCAACATTATGAGCAGACATTTTCACAGAATTACGCCTTTGTTAAGCGTAATCTCTTGCGCCGCAATTAAATGTACGAGATTTCGGCATCAGAGATTGTTCTTCGGATATACGTTAATCTAGAGTAATTTTTCCTTAGAAAGTTGCCAAAAACTATTGTCTAGGAGAGATGTCTTGTAATTTTTGCAAATTGACTTCGAGAAACCTACAATTCTGAACTGATGCTTTTAGCGCTGAATTATAAACCGTGCACCCTTAAGAGTATGTATATGTGTGTGCATATATATATAATTATATATATATACATACATACATACACACATATCTAATATATAAAATCCTCGTGTCACAGTGTTTGTTTCCGTACTCCTCCGAAACGGCTTAACCGATTTCAATTAAATTTTGTATATACATTCGGTAGGTCTGCGAATTGGGCTTTTATCTATTTTTTATACTCTTAAGTGCTATTGTTTAGTAAATATTTTTAATTTTATAATTTTATAACCTGGTCGATAACTGTGTAAGTGATGATTAGAGACATGAACTTTTCGCGAAAAGAATTTTGCCCCACTTTGTTCCAGTACCTTATGTGCATGTCTGCAGTTCTGCTTCATAGATATTGGCAGCGTGCCTTTGAACTGTGACGTTTCTCATTTGACTGTACCAATCACAATAAGGTCACTGTAACACCACACGTCTGTGATTTGCGTGTATAACCCCACGACACAC
>PNEQ01086026.1:0-45802 GCA_003012365.1 Medauroidea extradentata | reverse complement strand
CGGCGTGTGCCAACGATAATCGATTCGGTTGCGTCGCTTTGTACTGCCGCTGATTAAATAGAATTATACAGTCAGTAGGTATGTCAGTAAGAACTTAAATAAATATTTTAAAGTATATTAAATACAGAGAGGTCGTTTGCAATTGATGTTGTTTCACTAATGCTGTATTCAAATAAGAAAATACACGGGACTACATGCATTTATTCGCTACCAACCATACAAACAAAAATGTAACTGTTGTTAATGTTGGCTTATATGCAGTAACAGCTAGTGATTTTTTTCAAAGGTTAAATCTTTAGTGCTCACTTTATTCCGAATGGCCTATAGATATAAATGTCACATGGTTTTATTATTTACTAGCAGTGCACCTGCGGCTTTGCTCGTGTGTATTACCCAGAGCAGATACCTCTTTGTACATCAGATAGGTAGTTCAGTCATCAAGTGTTAGAATGACAAATATGCTACTTGAGTTAACTCTGCAGCAGGATAAGTAGCTACTGTCCACGCGAAAAGCAGTCTTAAGTTTGTCCCTGCCACTAACAGCGACTTCGCCTGGGCCTTATTTATAGTCAGAGTAAAGTTGATGTTGTGGGGTAATTACAGACTGTTAAATGTAAGAGGTTAATCGAATGAAATACATAGTTTACGTGGTATTAAGACTGATTTCCCTCGAGCACAACCATTGGTGATGGTGCCCTCAATAATATGGTTGTTTTTCAAAAACTTCACTTGAAGTTAAGTGGTATTAAGAAGTTTTGGCAGGCTAATGTTTCTGTGAAATATAAACGTATTTGGTGGCCCAACCTTGAGGTTTGTGAGATGTGGGCTAGTACTGTCGAGAATCTTCAGTAGATAGTGGACTGCACAGTCCAATTTCACTACTTTTTATTTAACTTCATCCAAATTGCACTAATTTCATATTCCTTGCAGTTTGTGTGTGTTAGACATGCACACTTGCACAGTCTTCAAAGGATATTGACCCCAGAACCTCCCGAACAATAGATCAGAGCTACAAACAACTGCGCTACATGTCGAAATTATTCATGAAAAATACTTTTAAAAATAAAATGTTCTGGCACATAGAGGTTGTACAACACTGCATCTCGATGGCACTGTAGAATGAAATTCCTGTATAATTTATTTCTCGCTGGTCGTACTTGCTTTTCGGATCATCTGCCTTAAAAGTTCACAAACTAAGTTCTCTCCTTAATTAATAGGACAATGGCGGGAAAGGTCGCTAGGCTACTAATTACAATTAAAACAGAAAGAATTGTGCACAAGTATTCACAGGATGGTACTTGCAGATAGAAACACACACACATAGGACGAATACATTTCTCCACGGACGCGCGGTCACAGCGTTTCGCAGACTACATCTGCTTCATCAGGTGAGTGGAGGCACACTCACCTGACGAAGCAGATGTAGTCTGCGAAACGCTGTGACCGCGCGTCCGCGGAGAAATGTGTTCGTCCTATGTGTGTGTGTTTCTATCTGCAAGTACTATCCTGTGAGTACTTGTGCACAATTCTTTCTGTTTTAATTGTAATTCTCCTTAATTAAGTTATCTTATAAAATAAATATTCGCATTACATTTTTTAGGTATTTACGTAAGCATCATTCTGATGGTTAGATAAGTTTCACAGTTTGATAGAAAACAAATTTTGTGCCTTTTCACCCCTTTAGGTGTCGAATTTCGAAAAATCTTAATTTCACAACTTAAATATTTGTTCAAGAATCCAAGTGAAGTAAAAATCATGATGATAGCTCATTGAGTCAAAGCAAAATAGATCATTCCTTAAAAATCACGTATCACCCTTGTACAGTACTGAGAGTTTGAATTTTGAAAAATCTTAAAACCTCTTTGTGGTCATTTACCTAATCATCATCCTGAAGTAAAAATAAACTGAATATCGCTATGAGTTCAATATACATATGTAGACGATTTATCTAAAGTAGATTCCAGGTATTTTCACCTCCTAAGAGACTGAAATTCGAAAATCCAGTGAATCACATTTTACACTACTTTACCAATGTCTCTGTGAATGTGAAAAACAAGACAATAGCCCGCTGGGTTCAAGATACATCGACGATTATTTGAAAACATATTTTCAGTAAGCATCAAACTTAAACAAAAATCACGTCGCTATATAATAGATTAATGTGGTCTATATATATGTACTAATTGTAATGCAAAACACATTTTACCCTTTATTAAACTTTTTAGGGCCGAATCCGGAAAATATATTTGAATGGTATTTTAGATATTTACATAGCACTTTGATATCTTGATTGGTTCAATAGATATAAACGAATAATTGAAAACACACTTAACATATTTTCACCCCTTTAATAATAAAATTTCGATACTTCTTGGAGACCTCTCATAGTCATTTGTATGCGTAACCAATTGAAATAAAAATCATGATGATAGTCAATTGTATTTCAGTGATATAGATGATTCTTAAAAAACATAAACATGTCCCTTTTTACTAGTGTACTTGGGGGTCGAATTTCAAAAAATCCTAAAACTGCTATTTGGGTATTTACATAAGCAACATTTTGAATTGAAAACCAACTCTATATCTGGAAGGATTCAATAGATATCGATAATTAATCGGAAACACATTTAAGGTCTTTTCAACCCCTTAAATGTTGAATTTCTAAAAATCCTAAAATTGGCTAATATGAGTTTTTATGTGTGTCCTATTAAAGTAGTAAAAATCATGATGATAGGCTATCGGGTTAGAGCCGTTTTTTGACATTTCTTCGGAAATACATGTCGTCCCTTTTCACTCCCTTAGAGGTCTAATTTCGAAAAATTCTTTCTTAGTGCTCGCCTACGACCTGAGGGGAAATCACACAAAAAATTTCCCAATTCTAGGTCCAGTGGTTTGGGCTGCAGTCTGATATGTCAGTCAGTCCATCAGTCAGTGTTCTCTTTTATGTATAGAGACTAGCAGTGCGCCCGCGGCTTTGCTTGCTTGTATTACTCATTGCCCGCATGGAATAGTGTAATGTAAACAAAAACTCTGTTTAAGGCCTTGTTACAGAGTTTTGCAGTAATTTCGAAAATAATTTTTTTATTGCTACCTAATACTCATATCAAAATTTTGCTGCACTGTTTTGACACTTATATGTTATAATTTGTAGCTGAATTTTTTGTAGAATTATACCGAACAGTTTTTTAGATTTCATTACCCAAAGTACCACGTTTTTCGTCGTGAAAATAAGCAAAAATGAAGGAAATTATTTTTTTTGCTGGCGAATGGTACATTGTTTTAAAAAACGCGTCCACAGTATTGTGCATCGTGTGATTGCACATTGACTCAAATTTTTTCAAAACTTTGGTTAAAAAATATTTGAGTTATTGGCACCAGTCTGAAAAAAACTCGGGAACAAGCATGTGAATATACTCTCTTGTAATGTCATATATGCCTTAATCTGTTTCAAACAAAGCTTTTTACACCACAATCATAGTAATTCCCATCGCAAACCAATCCATTTAAATAAAATTCTTACACGTGATACAAACCCGAAACCAACCACACCACAGACTTATATAATAGGCCTACCCGAATGAATGCTTCAAGGCAGACCGTGAGTTTTCAGTTTGTACAGGTCATAGCCCAAAGAGGTTTATTTATTAATAGGATGTGCAAAATAAAAACAACTTCTGAAATATTTCTCCATGATCATTTTCACTTTTCAAGAGACTGTAACTTTTTACTGCTATTCACATCCTTAATTTTCGAATTTCATAAATCCTGGATTTAATTTTTACATAAGCTTCATTCTTATCAAAAAAATCATATTGATATCTCAACGGATATGAGGAACAGATGATTAATTGGAAACATGTTTTATTTTTTTAAAGGCTTTCAAGGACGAATTTCAAAAAATTCTGAAACTACATTTTAGATATTTACGTAAGCTGTATTTTAAAGCAAAAACCATTTCAATATTTCAACTGGTTTAGGAGACATGGAGGATTAACTGGAAACACATTTTATTTTTTTTTAACAACTTAAGAACTGGAATATCAAAATATTCCGAAAATACATTTAGATATCAATGTAAACATAATTTTAAAGAAAAAATCACTCTAATATCTTAACTGGTTCCAGAGAAATCCAGGATTAATGAAAAACACATTTTAGGGCTTTTCACCCCCTTGATTTTTTAATTTTTCAAAATCGAAAATTTTGGTAATATGCATTTGTTTGGGCAATATTTTGAAGTTAAGAAAATAATGATAACTTTCCCGGATAATGAGTTATCGAGGATTCTTTGAAAACACATTTCACCCCTTTTCACTCCCTTAAATTTCAAATTTTGAAAAATCTCTTTTTAGTGGGTGCCTACGGGCTAAGAGGAAGCTACATTCAAAATGTCATGTTTTTAGGTTACGTGATTCAGGCTGGGCATTGATGAATGAGTCAGTGAACGAGTGAGTGAGCGAGTGGTATTTCGCTTTTATGTATACAGATATAGGCTTTTTCAATGTTAACGTTTACATACCATTTCACTGCTCGTATAACTGATTTATATGTAAGCTACTCTATGTACTTGATAAATAGACAGCTGATAAATAATGTCTACTGGCTGGGCATTAATTGTTATTTAGAGCTATTTATTTAAAAATGATTGTTAGTCAACAAAAAAATCAAAAAATTGTACGGTGAACAGTAAAAATTTGTTGCTCCACTGTAAGTTGCCACGCAGGACTGCCTCCTTCCTTCCCTTTAATTCCTTTCCCGCTGATGTCACTGACTAACTAGAAACTATTATGTTCTAGTATTTTTCCTACATTTTTTCTGAAACAATATATTCTGGTTTTCAATTGAGGTAAGGGTTTTTGATTCGAAAGCAATATCATTAAAAATAACTGAGTACTGCTGAATAATTTCACATGTAAATCACAGGCCTTGCTCACACCATGGCTTTCGGGTAGGCAGTGCCATTAAAATTAAAAATATTAGTTTGCATATTCATGTTTCTTTCATACTGAAATTATTATGTCAAGTTCTGAGTACAACTAATAGGTTACCAAAATTTTTAATTCCTAACCTTCACTCCTACGATATTTGGTAGCCTTAGCACTATAAAATGTTAATAAAACATGCAGACAGTAAAGAAATCTGTTTCATTAAGATAGTAATTCAGGATTTTTTAGTATTTAAATAAGAAAATATGTGGATCTATATTAGGTAATTCGCTGCCTATTGTACAATGAGTGTGTGAGGCAACCATTGTTAATGTTGAATTATATGCCTAACCAAGTAGTGATTTTTTTTTTCTGAGGTTGATTTCAGAAGTGCTCAATTTATTGTGGGCTACCTATGTTGGAAACATTTTAGGAAATATTGGTCATCCTTATTTTTTCCCCCATGTAATTCACTTTTTATTTACCATTTAAGTACTACATGTTTCTTCCAAAAGTGTATACTGAAAAGTAAAGAAAGGAGGATTTTAACATAATTTCATCACATTATTACATTTATCACTTCTGAATCTGTTAATAAAACAATCAAAACTTGTTGTCATATTTAATTTTTTTTTCTTCACATTATTTTGGTTAAGACTATTAAAGTGGCCCTTTTAAAATGTCAATTAGGAATTTGGAATCCAACTGAATAAAAATAGTAATACTTACATGGTACACGTCTCCATGTTGACTTGGCCGCTTTCACCAGTCCTTTTGGAGATGAATTCTGTCTCTGAACTGCCATACAGTGCTGAGCCGTCCAGGAAGGATGAGACCACGTTCATCTGCTGCCGATGGTCTGCAAGAGCAACATTCCACGACCACTCAACATTTGTTCATACATCTGCTTTGAGTACCTACTTTTGTTTCAATTTATTAATTAGTCTCTCAAGTGTGTTTCAAACTGTTTGAAAGTACAGTTGAAAACAATGCTTAAAAATTACTTATGGTACGAAAATTCTGATATAAAATCTTGGAAGTAATACAGCAGCAGGAAACCAAACACCAAATGAGGTGGAGCAATAGTGACACATTGGACTCAGTTGGGAGAACCTGGGTTCCCCAGCTCTTGTCTTCCTGTT
Source organism: Medauroidea extradentata (assembly GCA_003012365.1). NCBI lineage: Eukaryota > Metazoa > Arthropoda > Insecta > Phasmatodea > Phasmatidae > Medauroidea > Medauroidea extradentata. Next base: position 39,735 of record PNEQ01086026.1, on the reverse strand, counting down.
GTTGGTTGTTCATAGTTTCTCGTAATTGCTTCACGCAAATGCTGGGGTGATTCCTTAACAAAGGCCATTGCCAACACTTTCCCTGTTTACTGTCATTATGTAGTAAAGTTGTGTCTAACCGTCTCAATTGACTTTGCTGTCGACAAGACATTAAGCCCAAAAATACCTATCTTTTTCACAACTGACAATTGGTTTTAAAGCTGACTACCATTGTCAAAGAGTGATGCTGATAGAGAAATACAGTAGAGTCTTATTAACCTGAGTTCTACGCAAGTGTGAGCTAGGTGTTAAAATAATGTTCAAACTTTTACAGTGGTTACAAGTTTGATAGAAACTTTCCACATAATTTTTAGCCAGTGCAGCTCAGCTATCGCAGATTAAAATCTACCACACGTGGTTTTAAACTGGGAGGTGTGGACTTTTTTCCAGAAAAATCCTCAGACCTGATAAATTTTCAAATGTAAGCTTTCAAGTGATACAGATATCTACCTGATGGAAATTTTAAACATAATTTTTTTTCTGCTTGAAATACAGACGTAAGCAAAATGAATGTGTGTTGGCTTCTTTTCATAAACATTTATTTTAAAAAAACATTTTTTATTAGTAAATTTGTCCAGAAACTGCATGCCAAGAGTTGATGTAGGTTTAAAATTGAAATATTATTTCTAATACAGTGCTCTTCTTGAAGACACTTGTAGATCTTGTAGTTGAGGAGAGAGACTTACCAAACAAGCAGGAATCACTGGTACTGGGTAGAGACCTCTGGTAAGAGATGCAGCTGGTACCATCTCTCAGCACAGAGCACTCTGGATGTTTCTTCTGACAACACTGCAGGCTGTCTACATGACACCAGAAGTACAACATTACAAAACTAACGAACAGTATACACACGCGAAGACTTATCTTTAGGTTGCTGTCTACCTCCAAGCCCTGGTGAAAACAAAGATAGGAATTTACATTTTTAATTTTATTCTGTGGAGCTAAGTCACCTTTCATAGTATCACTTTCTGAAGAAGAAGAAAAAGAAGAAGAAAAGAAAGGCAAAAAAAACCTCTTTCTACATTGAAATGAGAAAATTGGCAATTTTTATTTCAAATTCATTTCTTTAACATAAAAATAAATTCAATGCAGTATTTATACATGTCTTGGTGTAGCCCGTGAGAATATTTTCCACTGTGAATTATTTCACTTTGTTAAGTTATGTGGTTAGTTTACCTTTCTAGCATGAAATATGTCATTATACAAAAATTACCAATACTGAAAAATTTAATTTCAGTAAAAATAGTCTACAAAACAAACCATATATTGTACAAATATTAAAATTATTAAAACAATTTAAAAGTTTTGGTGAACTACCTCTTAATGGAGTGTTGTTGATGTCTGGTGTGCACTAAGTTTAGTTGTTGCACATTACTTACCAGAGGTGGCTGGGAGCGCCATGTCTTGTCGCAGCATCTCCCCCCAGGCACCCACCAGGCTGGTCACGAAGCCATGCCTCCCGGGCCGCGACCATGCGCCAGACAGCTGGGCCCACACCTTGTCAACTGGCGGACCGGGCCTCGGCGAGCTGACCCCTGCACACAATCAGCACCATCTCCAGTTAACATACTGTACATGATACTACTCTCACTACACTAACATGCCTAAATTAGTGCTGTATTCCATTACTACTGGTGAGCAATGAGATTACTGAGTGTTCATCAGCAATAATGGAACTGAAATCAGCAATCAGTTAATACTTTGACATCGTATTTGTCACAATCGGCACATGTAAATAAAAAAACTTATACGTGAATTCGAATTTGAGTTTCATAATCTTTTATAATGTGAGAACAATTTAATTTAATAGTCTTGTCTTATAATGTGCTTTCGAAAAATTCATCAATTTAATATTTAAGTTATTTTTCCATTGCCTCCTTTGAGAAATATTCTGAAATACTAATTTTATACATTACACTATAGAATAAACATATTGTAATATGAAAATTGTTTGGGAATGAATGGTTGTAAAACACATGGGTGGTAGACAACGTCAAAAAGACACATTTGTTGGAGAAAATTTGTCGGGAAACAGAACCCTGCAAAGGTGGGCACAAGTGCGCAAATTTGAATAGCACATGCTCCGAGGTGCCAGTCTAGTGACTGAGAGGGTGCATCATTGCACTGCAATCAAGTATTAGGTGATGATGAGAGAGTTTAGATCCAGCGAACGAAGAGGACGTTGTGGCCCCTTAGTTCGCCGAATCTAAACCCTCTCGATAATTTTCAGTGGGACCACATTAATAGTCAAGTCTAGGAGACGCTGGTTGAGGGCAGGGTTTGATTTACAATAACATTTTATATTTCGGCGGTTTTGCGAACAGCTGCGTGAGGCACCAAAAGTGTTTCAAGAATGCGGGACAACATGCTTCTGAGCTGCAACACCTGCATTGAGATAGGAGGGTGGAATTGCGCACACCTGTTGTAAATATGTGCCTTGTTTGATACACTCTGTGCATGCGCCGAAAAACCTACCACCCGCATTTGTCCTGTTATTTGGTTTTTAATTTGGCTGCTGTCGTCCGTGAGTCCTTGCACCTTTGCAGGGTGATATTTCTGGACAAATATTATCCAACAAATAATGTTTCTTTACAACTTGTCAACCAGCCATGCGATTTACGACCATTCATTCCCGAACATTCTGTATTTAAATATCTATGAACATTGAACAGACATTTTTAATATTGTGTCATTGTCTGTTTACATGTCTTCCCGAACATCAGCAACATCAGCGGAAACAGTTGTCATTGTAGCCTCGCATGAGGAGTCAGCTGAAAATTATCGTCAATAACCAACAGTGGTTATCAGCAGTACATATTAGTTTAGATCAGTTGAATATGTGCTGGTTTCCGAAGGATAGTCGATTAGATGCTGATCTGCGGTGCGAGGAGGTCCTGGGGCTCGAATTCCAGTTCAGGCATGCGTGCTGTTCTTTCACCTCACTTCACCCTCATCGGCTCTTAAGGGCGTGGTCTACCGCAATTTTCATCATCATTTTTTTATTTTATATTTATACCACATATTTTTTTTTTCTTATTTTAGACACAAAATGTGACTAAATTTGGCTCTTATGAAATTTTTTTATCTCTCATAGTTTTTGCGTAATGGCTTGTTAAAATCATATTTTGCATGTTTCTGTTTTAACGACCACACTAAAACCAACTGATATACCAAGCTGAAAAAAATCACAGTGGATAAAGACATTGCAGGCTACAATGACATGCTCATAAAATTAAAGAATAAAAATTATTTGAATTTAAAAAAATGCTGAAACTGAAAATAAAAATTTTAAAAATTCAATAATTTTTTTAAAAATACAAATAATTTTTATTCTTTGATTTTATGAGCATGCCATTGTAGTCTATGTCTTTATCCATTGTGATTTTGTCCAGTTTGGTATATCAGTTGGTTTTAGTGTAGTCGTTAAAACGGAAACATGCAAAATATGACTTTAACAAGCCATTACGCGAAAACTATGAGAGATAAAAAAAAATTTCATAAGACCCAAATTTAGTCACATTTTGTGTCTAAAATAAGAAAAAAAATATGTGGTACAAATAAAAAATTAAATAATTATGATGAAAATTGCGGTAACCCCGCCCTTAAGGCGGCCGCCTACCCCACGCTTCAAACGCGTTGCAGCGTTTTTTTCTACGAAAATATTCCACGTGCGCCCGCTGTGCCAACGTACGAAAAGAAAACAAACTTCAGACAAGGTCGGAACCTCATTGTTAAGACGCGAAGCTTATTAAAAACATTATTTCCAAGCCCTCCAACATGGCTAAAAACGACTTTTTCAGACTTCCATACTTAAAAATATACTAACCGGATGTATGTGAAATTCAGATTGCGACCTGCACTGAACTTAGTTGCAAACTTTCCACCAATAAAATTATATGCTCACCGCTTAGTGTCCCATGGTAAAAACCGTTCGGCGGGAACCTTGGCTCGTTGAGGCGACGCGGCTTTTGATGCGCGCTTCAAGGTCGACTTTATGTCTCCGTCACTTTTGAGCCTCTCACGCGCGGGTAGGCGGCACCCTTAACGGGTATTTATCCCAACCACCTTGGATGTATCTGTTTCTTCTCAATAACCTCTGTTTCAGTCGATGTATCAAAATTTTTGTCACAACAGGGCATAAATACAAACTTAATTGATTTTCTGAAATTGCTGGAACCATAATATACTCATTATTTTGCAACGGGAAATAGCTTAAAAGGAAAAATTGCTTTATTTACGGGAGCGACTACATAGGCCACAAAATTAACAGAAACACTGCCATATGGATTCCAAAAAGTGAATGAAACAAAAAATGCCTTGTCGGCGTGAAAAAAGTAAAACAATGCTTCTATTCCCTGATTTATAAGAAAAACCGTAAAACCTATCTGACAGGGATCAATCCCCCTTAAGACCGTGTTGTTAAATGCCGTAAAATTCTCTCACCTCACCACACTTACATAACTGGCCAGCGAAAACAGGTAGCATCGGAACGTGGCATAAGCCCTCTTATAAACCATAACAAAGGTAGAGGATGTTCACAGTAAAGTGAACACTGAAGTGTATGCACCCAATTTCGAAATATTTTTACTTTAGGGTGCTGTATTACGGAAGCTGTCAGCATCTAGTTGTATTTTATTATAGTTAAATACTGCCTTTCTTAATCACATTTAGATAAAGAAATTAAAAAAGTAGAAGAAATATGGCCTGTATCTTGTACGAAACCTCAAATGCGAAACATCATGCGTCAAGTAACGGAGGAGGAAAAACAGAAGGTCGGTACAAGGAGATGGTGGCGAGGTGGGAAGTTATTTTATTGTGTCGTGCAGAATCCCTACAGCTACACAGGCTCGTAATTTGCCAGCATGATGTATACGTGTGATAACCTTCTAAACATGAAATTGAGGGCGTAAACAATGAGTATAAAATTACAAGGTGAAGGTCGGCAAGCAAGTTACTGATGGCACTTGTAAATCAAGATAGCTATCTTTCTTCTCTGAAATGACGGCGGATGTAGCAGACTCAAAGAGACAAGCCCCGACGCAGTGTAACATCTGTGGAGACTGAGTGACCTTGACCTATCACGTGAGGCACAGCGGTTGTCATTTTATCATGGCGCGGGACGAGGCAGGGCCTGCTAGGTGGTTGCCGCACCCCCGTATCAGAACAAAGGTACCGCAGTCACCTAACAAGTACATTACCAGCACTTCCCCAAGGTGTCTGGCAGCTGACATCGCATGTCCCATACCAATACAGGATATTGCTGGGATATATCTTCAATACAGGCCATGGCCAATTCCTTTACACATGTCCTGCTCGCTGTCGATGAGGAAAACCTTACCTAACCGACCGCGCGTGTTCTGACATGTTCCGATAGGTTTGCGGAAGAAAAGTACTGAGAAATAAGAACTTAAGAGCCCGGCTACCGCAATTTTCATCGCCATGTTTTATTTTTACATTTGTACCAGTTATTTTTTTTTTCTTCTTGTTTAAGACACAAAATGTGACTAAATTTTTCTCTTACAATATTTTTTTTCGCGTAGTTTTTGCGTAATTGATCGTTAAAACCAAAATTTGCATGTTTACATTTTAAGGACGACACTAAAACCTACTCACTTACCAAACTGACAAAATTCTCAGTGAATAACGATGTTGTAGGCTACAAATTCAGTTATGTTAAACCACAAAATTAAATATTTTAGTGTTTGAAATAAAATATTGAATTTTTCAGTTTTTTTATATTATTGTTTTTATTTAAAAACAAAACTTTTAATTTTTTTTATGTACGTGACATTGTAGCCTGCGACGTCTCTATCCACTGTGAATTTTTCAGTTTGGTATGTCAGTTGATTTTATTGTAGTCCTCAAAACGGAAAAATGCATATTTTGACTTTTACCATCCATTGCGCGAAAACTATTAGAGATAAAAATTTCATAAGAGCCAAATTTATTCTCATGTTGTAGCTAAAGTAAAAAAAAAAAAAATATATCTGGTACAAATAAAAAAATAAAGACACGGTGATGAAAATTGCTGTGTACCGCGCTCTTGATGCATTGTTTAGGACTTCAATTGAGTATTGCATTCTTCTATGACGTAATCAGTATGTTGATAAAACAACCTATTTTCTCACATGTAGTCATTGTAAAATGATACCGTTAAATACGAGCTACTTTGTCGTACAGAAGGCCTACACACTACGACGATCGTCGGGGTAATTTCCGCGGGCTTTCTTAGGAGGGCTTGGTAGATAAATAAGCGTTGAGTTCTACAATTGAAAACTACACGTTCTTTAAAGTCAGTATAGAAAAATTACTAAGTAACAATCCTCGATAGTTATATTTGCCAACTTTATTAGCAAACATTTACCAAGAATGATGCATTTGTAAAGTGTGATCTCTTGCGCCGCAATGAAATGTGCGAGATTTCGGCGTCAGAGATTGTTCTTCAGATATACGTTACTCGAAAAATATTTCTGCTCAAAAAGTTGGCAAAAATTATTGTCTGGGAGTGCTGTTTCTTATTTTTGCAAATGTGCTTCGAGAAACCTACAATTCTAAACTGGTGCTTTTAGCGCTAAATCATATACCACGTACTATTAACCTCATTCCCTATTTACGACGCTCAGTTGAGTAATGAATGGTGGTCTTGACTCTCGCGACGTATTACACAGAACTGATACAACCTTGCTAAACGCCTTGCACCTCGCCATACAGTAGCTGAATTCTCTCGCGAAACATCAGTTCCGAGACAAATTAGTTTCGCCAATCCCAGCAGGGGACTCATATTCCATATACCGCAATGTGACGTGGTTCCGCACAGCACATAATCACTTACAGCACGCGCCATGTAAGTTGGCGGGTAACGAGATGCAATGTGTCGCATATAATATTACTACCGTTTTAAATTAGAATGGCTAATTTACATTGGTTGATTTCATTCCGGTATTTATAGGCTACTAGGTGTTTTTGCAGCGGCCTGCTGCTTGAATGTGCCCTTCACTCAGTAGCTGCCACTCGACATCTAAGCTGGCGCGCAGTGTATGAGTCCCCCAAGTCCTGACCTATCTCCTGCCGGTCGTTGGTCGGCAGAGTAACCACGCCATGCATGTTGACGCGTGCCTCGGCGGTAAGGTCGAAAATGCACGTGTTCACTTTCAGAATGCCCTTCCTGCACTTCCTTACTTCTTTGTTTCTTTAGCAGCAGCTTTTACACTACGCCAGGTTGGGGACCGCGATTGGCACGACGGTTAGGGCGCTTGTATCATGTGCATGTCAAGTCTGGCCGGGTTCGACTTCCGTTGCGGTCGGCTCGGACTTTCGTATGTCGGAATTGTGCCGGATGATGCGTTTTGCCAGTGGGTTTTCTCGGGAATCTTCCGCTTCCCATGATCCTTCATTCCGACGTTGCTCTACACTCACCCTTTATCACTCTTCACCAGCGCTGAAAACCTGAAAACGTAGTTCGGTTGTTAAAGTTTATTCGAAAACTGCTAACTATTCATAAGTTGCCTGTATAGATACAGCATTCAAACAACGTTACACGTTTGTATACCCATTACGAGTCCTCCAGTTATTTCTAAACTTTATTTTCACAATGGCGAAATGTGTGTCTGTACATGTGACGAAAGGTTCTCGGATGACTGCCACTAATTAACTGAAATATTTTTAAATATGTCCTCTATTTTCCTGTGCCCCGCAGTAGCTTGCCAATTCAGCTTGGTTAACCTCTCAGCCTTTCAGTTAGCAGAGACGGGAAGAGCAAGTTAAATATTAAAAGCTCATGTTACAGAACAAAAACATAAGTAAAGTACGTCATATGAAACACTACTCCAATCTGTTTCTGTGTAATACGTGGGTGCTTTGGCGTGTTTATGTGTCCTTGCACCAGTGGTAAGTGGACTTTACCTGGCCGACATAGAGGTCATTATATATTGCGGTATTATTTTGTTTTTGTGATTCGTGTTCTTGTGAGTGGCAATCCAATAGGCTAAGTTTTTTTCACTGAATAAGTTATCGATAGAGATGATGGCATATCGCGAAAATGTTTTGTGCCAACATAACCTTGAAAACTCTGTAGTTTCTTGCTACATATATGACTGGATGATATACGTCTGCCACAACGTATCTCTCTGCAGACCAATAACAAGCATCAAATAGCGGGGTTCTTATTGGCTTAGTCAAATACGGTAACAGTTCCAAGTATAAGCTAAAGCCAGTATTCTTCTGGTAAGCTGAACGTGTGTTGAAATACAGCAAACAGTCAAGTTTTCCCGCGATAAACCATCATCTCTAGTTATCGATAGAGGCCGGAAAATTTCGCGGATTCAATGACCTGCGTGTTAGAATGCACTATCCTATACATACTAAGGCCCCGACCATTTGTCCACTAGCTGCTACTCAGTGGAACAACAGATAATTAACAAATAGACGGGGTTTGAATATGCATAGCATTCTAGCATGCGGGTCATTGAATACGCGAAATTTTCCGGCCCCTAGTTATCGATTGTCAACAAACGGTACCGTCAGATGGAGTGACTTGAGACATGCGGGGTAACTTGATACATTTCGAAAAAAAAATATATATATATTTCCCACCTAAGGTGGAACTGAGTAAATGAATTAACTTGTTATATATTTCAAATCATGAATGTCTACATGAAAATAAATTCATATTTACTCACAGTTGACATACATAGAAAATACAATTTTTTATAAAAGTGTCTCAAGTCACCCCATCTGACGGTAACTGTAGTAGGTTTTTTTTTGCGTTTAACGTTGGAAATTTATCCCCTAATGAGGTAAAATATGGGACGGAAATTTGTTTGGGAAGTATGTTATTTTTTAAGTTAGATATTTGTAATTTGGTGCTTGGCCATAATAGAATATTTTTGGGTATAGCACAGTGTTTTTTTGCCTACTGCCAAAGAATAAATAGTTGTATAAGAGAAGAATCGCGAAGGTTTCCGATAAAAAAAGGGGGGGGGGGCAGAAAGAACGGGGTACCCAAAAAATTAGTGGAACTATTTTATTTTTCAAAATGTTTCCAAGATGTTCGTCAACGACCCTTAACGTCATTTTTCACCGTTTAGCACATTTGAATTTTTTTTTTTTTTTTTTTTTTTTCAGAAATGCTATCGCATTAAACTGAAAACCACACTACCGCTTTAAGTCACAATTAAGAAAAGAACGCTGCAAGGCCAGCTTTGCGTTTCGCATGTAGAGGCGGTGCTGTTCTCTCCGGCCGTGGCAGTCTGGCTCTTATAGTTCCCCTGTTCCCGCGCCCGAGACGCCGAAAATTACATCCGGTACACAAGTCCTTTAACAACGAGGTCTTGGGTGCTTGTGACGGTGTAATGTGAGAGTGAAGCTGCGCCGGAATATTAGCCCAGGGAGGGGGGGGTGAAAGAATCCCGAGAAAACCCACCGGCCAGCAGCAACGACGTCCACGTTTCACACATTCCTATGCCGGGAATGTAACCATAATCGCTCGTACAGAATGCGACTGGTTTGATCCCTACATCACCGAGGCCTGACCTACTGCCACTCTGTAGAATGTGAACAAGATGAAAAAACAGAGTTGAACAACTGTGACTATTTGTTCACAGTTGTTTGTGGACGGGCCAATCTTTCAACAGCGGCAGAATATTTCCAAGTCGAAGACAAACTGATGCTTATCTAACGAGCTACTGTTGCAAGAAATATGGCCTTGTCCCAGATGTCAGGCTGCCAACTGTTGTTACAACCACTAACACACTTGCTGTAGTTGTGCTAAGTATCTGTCAATGCCACTGACATCTCGACGTGTGACTGAGCACATGACCACTTCTTATGGTTCTTTGCAACACAGCTACCAGATATTATAGTAGAAAACAGCAATGGTTGTTGAATGTCGTTATAGAATCGACAAAATTGTTTCATTACTGGCATCATACCGACGATATTCGTTAAGAAGTTAACGAGTTACAGAAAATCGCTACTAAACTACCGTGCGGTGTTTCCTTTGGCCTGCTATAAATGGAACTTGAAAATATAATCCTATCATCCTATATGTGAGACTTCTGGAACAAAGTTCTGTGAGCATATAGTTCTGCATGCTTACGGCCAGTAGGTCATCCGCGTTGAGATACAGTCAAATAAATAAGCCACTTATAGATAATATTAACGTGCGTAATGTTTTGAGAACGGTAGTCCTCCCTCCTCTGAAGTGTTTTTTTTTGTCTCGGTATAACGAGAGCTTGTTTGATGGCCACGTAACCCCCCCCCCCCCCGGCTCATTTTAAAACGCTCTGCGAGATCCAAGCTTCACGCATACGCGCATGTGGGAATCGTGCCGGACGATGCCGTTGCTTGGCGGGTTTTCTCGGGGATCTTCCGTTTCCCCCGCCCTTTCATTCCGGCGCTGATCCATACTCACCTCATGTCACCCTTCACCAGCGATGAAGACCTCGCTCTTTAGTTTTGCAGTGATTTCAAATATATATAAACGCAAATTAGTACATACTATATCAAAAATTCAGTCTGGCAGTGTTAACACATATATCATCAATTGTATATGAATTTTCTGTTGCAATAAACCAAACGGATTTTTAGACCTTTGTCATTGAAATATCACATATTTTGTTGCCAAAATACGCCAAAATGAAGCAAAATATATTTTTTTGCTAGCAAACGGTACATTATTTTAAAAAACGCTCTGGAAAAATTGTGTATTATATAACTGTTCAAAGTCTCAAATTTTTTCAAAGCTATTGGTTAAAAAAAAAATATTTTAGTTATTTGTAATTGTTTGCAATAAATGAAAGATCATGGCCTTAAGTTCTGGCCGAAATCTCTCACTCTCTTTCACGCACGCGGGCGATATTGATCGGCGCTAGTAAAGCACAATCACCTTTATGCGCAAGCCCAGTAAACAATCAATTGACGAACAGGCATGTCGTATTTATAAAATAAAACATCATAGTATGTTCAGCGAATACATATATCAATTTCGCGTATAAAACTCTTAATTATAGTACCTAACATTTTATTGAATGAGACTCTGCAGTAAGTCTAGCGCAAGCCATTATCGCAGCTTGACATTTATTCCGTTGTCATACCGTGTTCTCATAGACTAGGTAGGTGTGCCAGCCACAGATTCTTTTAATGATTGCAATGCAAATTAATCCATACAAGTAACTTATGTTATATAAATGAATTGTGTTTAAAGTTGTGGCTTGTAACGCCTGAAGTACAACAGTGTGCGTGCATGCATGCAGTACAGGTTGCATAAGTAGGCGCAAGAAGTAATCATTATTTAGTACCGCGCCTACGACGCTATACCACTTGCGTTACACGCACGGTCACACTGCCGTGTTTCTCAAGTGTTCCGAGCAGCACATATTAATACAATCAAATAAAATAAATAATTGTCCGGATATACGTGCACGCAAATTTCCTATAAAAATTGACTGACGTTATGCAGAAGACATCCAAACCAACAGCTTCGAACTGGAAAAACATGTTCCAAAGGCAATTTATCCTAAAATATTCGAAAGCAAACATACTGATACAATAGGTAGGATAACTGGAATTCGTAACGCATTAACCGACAATGCGCCAATTGTTAGTAACGTACTAAATATTTTTCAGTTTTGAAACAGTCTTACAAAAAGTATTTTATTCCTACATCCAGATGTTAAAAATGTTGCTTTTAAAGGACTAACATATTTTTGTAGTAATGTTTCAAGTATGATAAATGTTAAGCATATTTTACTGATAATTTACAATTGACGCATGTTTAGTTTATGCACATAGGTCATTCGGGATAAGTGAGCAGTAGAGATTTTACCGTTGAAAAAATCACTAGCCGTTACTATATATGTCACCATTAACCAGAGTTATCTTATTGCTTGTATGGTTGGCAGCGAATCATCGCATGCAGTTCCGTCTATTTTCATATTTGATTACAACGTTAGTGAAAGAACATCAGATGAAATAGACCTCTTTGTATTAAAAAATACTTCAAAATATTTATTTACGAACTTATTGATATTCCTACTGAATATATAATTTTATTTGAGTGTGTTAGTCCGTTGTGTAATAAACATGGGTTTCTGACAAACGCCTTCAAAAGTATTAGAAGTGACTGTTTATGAATATCGTTGCTAAATTATGTGAAGTCACTGGTAATCTGTAAATTGTTACTTTTATGCTCGCCAGTCTGAGTATATGGAACTAGAAACAGAATTTTTTTCTTGTTTCACACATTTAGAAAATACGTTATCTATTGTTTCTGTTGATTGCGTCATCGTCGTTCACGGCAGTATGCTGAACGGAACTTGGATTCTTGAATTGCTAGTGTTGTGTGTGGGTTTAGTAGCAGTTTTGAATTACAAATTAATATACTACGCAAGCATTTACGAGATTCGTAACTCGCAGGTATTTATACTAAGATTACTATTGAGTATAGCATATATCAAGCACCCATGCATTTCATGAGTAGATATTATAGATAACATTAATCGAAGCAGTGTAATGCAGATGTAGACATTGTGCAATCCTACGTAAATAAAAAGATGTAGCAATGTGTATGTTTACATGCAGCTGAATGATATAAACTGACAGAAAACATAAATTAATCATGGATTTTTTGTAGGTGTTCACTTTATCACGAATCACCTATAACAGCATCCAGCTGGGATGGAGCTTGCGCATTGATATTTCGAACATCTGGTATACTATGATTCAGCACGTAAAAAAAAATAGTTTAAAACAATTTGGGTAGCATGTAAATAATGTTCGCAATTTGTGCAATGTCTTGAAAGTATTTTTTCCGTCGTCGTCTGAAATGAGTTTTATTTTGGTGAGCAAACATACAGGAGCACATGCGTTATCAAGTCATTCACAGATTTTGTTTGTTTTTACATGCTACACGGAAACTAATGTAAATAAGAGGAGGGTACCCCAGGGCCAGAATATCGCACCGCTGATGCAGACAGACCTACCAGTACTGGGCCCCAGCAGGCATCTGCTTACCTCGGAGTATGACATGAGATGACGTCCTACAATATAAAAGCGAAGGAATGAGAAGGGCGGGTAAAACGGCAGATCACCTAGAAAACCCACTGATCAGCCACGCCTTGAGGCACGATCTCCACATCTCCGGAGGAGAGGGGTCTGACTGGCCCGTAGTTCAACAGTCTGAAGACCATCGCTTGTCCAGGCCGTCGAGGGGTGTGGAGAGCTTCGGCGGATACAACTTTATTCGAAACTGTTCAATTTACGTCACTGACGCCTGTTTAACAACAGCATACTAAGAACATTACGCGTATGTAAACTACTGTGTGTCCTCAACTAATCTTTAAATATTATTTTACTTGCGGTTGGAAATGGTGGAAATTTGTGTCTTTGCAGTTATTTTTAGGTATGAACATATTGGTGGAAAAATTCTTTTGAAATGTAGACGCATGTATAATACACCTTCATCTTTTATTTTTTATCGTATGGATACATATATTTACAGCAATTGAAATTAATAAGTACATAAGGCATATGCATATGCTTCATCACTGCCTAGAAGACCCCACGGCTGCAACTACCTAGCAGAACATGATGCCAACTGAACAGAATCGTACGTTGACCTTGACACAGAAGAACTAAGTCTCTGTGTACAAATGGGGACTCTTAACATCCTCCATTGTGCGACTATGAAGCTTTACAGCAGACCACAGACCATATTGTAGATAAATGCCCCAATAGACTTATCAATGGTGACTGGAAGGATATCATCAATGCCTCTCTAACAGCACCGAAATGGACAGACTCTTGACATCATTCTTCAAGGCCTTTATCTTTAATATTACGTTATCAAATTATAGGGACACCCCTTAACTTCTCATAGAGTCGCTCTGCCGGCGAGAAAACAGCACATCAACTCAGTTATTAGTGCCTAGAGGTTAGTGGTGGCCGTGATGTGCGTCCTGTGTCGCCCGTACCGCGTCCACACTTCTAGGCCTTGAACGCGCAAAATACATCCACCCAGGCGGCAACCTTAAGGGGCATGGAAAGGTACAATGTCGAGCGGACGACTGTAATACTCAACCGTCAATAACATCTGAACTACTCATCAAAATTCAATGAGGTTTTTTGCTGAGTAGATTTTTTTATCAGCGGACATTAATTTATATAGCACTACGCGGTGGTAGCTTATGCTTTGCTTTCGAGTAAAAAATTAAAAACTGTATTCAGAAAAATAATGGCTTGAAGCCACAAAAACCACAAAAATGGAAAACATTAATTCTTATAGTTTTTAATGTGGTAATATCCAGGCCTATGTAATAACCGAATTTAAAAAATACTCGCGTTTGGATTTAAAAATAATTTTACTATACGAAAATCTCTGCGCGAGAGGTTTACGGTTTTTTAAATTATTTTCAAATGAAAACACGAGTATTTTTTTAAATTCGGTTATTGTAGAAGTCTAGAGGGCGCCGCGCTATATAGGAAGCGCTTCAAATGCATTGTAATGTGCTGGGAAACAAGTATTATTTAGAATTACTTCACATCTGTGCAAATTATGGCAAGAAACCACACTTCATACAATGATCATCAAAATCACTGTTTCGAAGCCGTCCAAACATAGCTCAAAATGACCTTTTCAGACAAGCGTACTTCAAAATGTAGTAACTGGTTGTATGTGAAACTCAGATTGAAACGTGCCCTGAAATTTGCTACAAACTTTCCAGCAGTAAAATTGTACGGTCCCCACTTGAAGTCGCATAGCAAAACTGCATCGGCGGGAATCTTGCACGCTAGTTCACCGCTTGGCTCGTTGTGGCCATGAAGGCATTTGATACGCGCTTCCCAAGGTCGCCCTTATATCTCCGTCGATTCAGCTCAAGGTAGGCGGCACCCTTTACATCATGTCGTAAACTCATACAACCACAACAAGGATCTAAAGTACACGTAAAATGCTAAGTGTACACTCCCCTAGATACACTGAAGCTAATACATTTGACATGTCACATGACAATATGACCGAGCGATGTGGGGCAACGTTACACGTCGGACTCGCATTCGGGAAGATCCTAGTTCGATCTCTGGCCATCCTGATTTCGTTTTTCCGTGGTTTCACGATATCACTCCAAGCGATACTAAGATGGTTCGTTAACAAAGACTGTCACAACCACATCCTCTCACTACCGTAAACCGGGGTTACTTTGACCTAGTGGGGTTACTTTGACCACTCAAAATTTTGGTTTTTATATCGTTTAGTGACGAAAGTTTCAAACATTAACTATAAGGATGAATGAAAGTTTTTAAAATACTCGGCTCAGATTATTTGTTAATTTACAAGAAAACCCAAAAACTAATATTTTTAGTGGTCAAAGTAACCCTGAAAATGGTCAAAGTAACCCCGGTTTACGGTACTCCTGTCATTGTGTCAAGTTGTGTAACCGTCTCTAATGACCTCGCTGTCGACGAGACGTAAAGCTCAATAAAATTAAAAAAAAAAAAAACATGAGCCCTACGTGTAGGACGAGAGTTCTACTAATACAAATATGATATCTTTACACGTTCTGTGCGGGTATTATCTTGCGACATAATAAAGTAATGCCTAGGGCAGTGTGTAATATACTGCTATGTATTGGATACAGCTAACTTTATTCGATTTTGCTTCACTTAAAGCCTCTCTCTTCGCCCACCGTTTTAAGTAGTCTGAAATTTAGTGATTGTGATTTTCTACGTTTATTTCGTGATACAGACGCTGCAGCAAGACGTATGGTATGGTTGACATCGTTGCCCAAAAATATTACGAAACCTTTAACTATGACTGTCATAAATGTGTTTGAACCATTCGAGAAACACTCGTGCGGGAAACATTTCATAAAGTTTATAACTGTAAAGAAATGAATGTAGCCCAAGGCCGTCTCACTAATTAAAAGCGAATGTGAACTTTTAGTAACTCCTGTTCAACACTTGTGCCAAGGTACTGCGAAATCTTCGCGCGTGCGGAAATGATGAAAAATAAACATGCAATATTTCATGGTATTCTGAGCAGCGAATGTGGCGAGATGAAGGACAGGAGTGCCAACATTGGCCAGAGTCAACACGTCTTCCCTAACCGCTATGTATAAAGGCCGACACTGAGGGCTACACAGTTCTGTTTCTGGCACAAAATTCTCCACTCATGGTTTTAGACACCAAATAGTGATAAGTATTATGGACTAAAAATAAATAAATATTTAAAATGTAGGAATATACGTTACGTCACACAGTATGTGCACGATGAATTCCTAGATACGCTGTGTTTGTGTGCATGGGTGATGGAGCGCTAAAGATTCTACTGCCCGGCGTATGTTATGATAGTTCACCTCTACACACAAGCCTAACAAATTGTAATGCAGATGGTTTACATTCGAACTCATATGTCTGCCCTTTTGTTTTATATGAATCAGGCTGGGATTTTCCCATGTACGGATGAAAAAAAAATGGCAATTCTGAGTGGTCCGAAAATCAGGTTTGTAATAAGTGAGCTGAATTTTTAACCTTAGAGCGATATGGTTTTAAGCGTGTGTCTTTTTCGTACGTATTTATATGTACTGTACGTTAAATAGGTTCGTAAAAAATAAAGAAATAACTGCAACTTGCTGCAACAAATTTCAAATTTATAGGTCGTGTAGGGAAACCTACCTAGTTCACAGTACGCGGTGCTTAGCGTCAGGAAAAACAGGTTTATTAAAAAAAACTCACATGTACCTTTATAGCCTCTATTAAACGAATAGCGATTAGTAACCGTTACCTGCCCGACGAGTTTTCATTTTCCATCTCCGCTTCTTACGTGTATTCTGGGAGAGCGAAAATTGCTCAAATTCGTGTTTTCCGAATCACACTTAACCGTAAAATGTTTCCTACTTTTTCTCTCCTTAAAGTTGTGTTTAGGGCGACACATATTTTGTCAGAATTATCCTTCATTAAAAAATAAACATTGACCGTTTAAAGAAACGTTCATGCGCAGCCACCGACGAAAATACTACACGCCTCTTGAGCTGAGACGATGAGTTAAGGGGGCGGTTCACCTCACATTTCAACGTCCTTTTTTATTTTTATATTTGTACCAGATATTTTTATTCGTAATTTAGAAGTAAATTGTGATTAAGTATTCCTCTTAGGAAATTTGTGTATCTCTCATAGTTTCTGCGTAATGAGTCGTAAACTTCAAAATTTGCACTTTACGGTTTTATGCACGCCACTAAAACCAACTGACGTACCAAACTGATAAAATTCACAGTGTATAACAATGTTGTACGCTGTGATTTGACACATATAAAAACAAAACAAAAATTGTTATTTTTAAAAACGTTTTAGATAATTTTTAATTTTCGTTAAAAAAAAATCGGCATTTTTTAAAAATTAAATACTAAAATATTAAATTTTTTGTTTTATATAGGCCAAATCACGGCCTACAAAATTGTTATATACCGTGAATTTTTTCGGTTTGGTATGCCAGTTGGTTTAGTGGCGTGCATAAAACCGTAAAGTGCAAATTTTGACGTTTACGTCTCATTGCGCAAAAACTATGAGAGATACACAAATTTTCTAAGAGGAAGATTTAATCACGATTTATGTGTAAAATAAGAAAAAAATATCTGACATAAATATAAAAATAAAAAAAGGCGTTGAAAACTGAGGTGAACCGCGCCCTTAAGTGGTGAGTGATAAACACTCGACCTTAGTGCCACCAGGGTAAGGACAGTGAGACGAAATTTCAGTTTAATTTGTACAAACTGTAACCTGAGTGAAGTTTATCCGTGGCCAAATGTTCACCCGACAGTTTCTCGATCATTTCCTCTCGTACTCCTGCTCTCGAGCAGGGCAAGTGGCTGTTAACAGAAGAAAGTTGCTATTTGGCGCACAAAATTTTAACGGTACACACAACCAAAACCACAACGAAGCTAAACTAATCCACTATGTTCAAATTATCGAAGGAACACACATGAAACTAATATTATATGTAATATAAATGAAATAACGACTACTAAAGAATGACCTGTAGATGTCGCATTTAGCAAAATATTTTATTCAGGACGTACAGCATTACAGGCATTCATCAAAATCCTGGTGATCGACAAAACCTTGTCACGTGACTGAGATAAACTACCCAACTCCAGCTCGTGAGCTTTCGTAAACGCCTATGGTGAACGTAAACGCCTATAGTGAACGTAAATGCCTATGGTGAACGTAAATGTCATTGGTGAACGTAAAAACTTATTGACAAAATCTAACCTTACTTCACCTCACGGTGAAGTACGTACGAGAACTCGGCCCAAACATTCAGAAAATGCACACAAAATGCACACTTCCCGCCACATATTTGCACATCTACAGAAATAAAGTCCAGTTCTAAATATATTTTAACTGCCGTCAACACATACTTGTCGTCAATTTCCGACGACGTGACGTCAGTGCAGTAAAGTATTTGTGATCTGCAGAGCACACGACCAAATATACCTGGAGCAGCTCGTGCGCTAGGTAGGTCGGAAGTATGACGTACAATTTGCGCCTGCTGAGAGAAAACAACCACTTTTTCCCCTCTGAAAATACTCATTATAGAGGTTACGGAACACTTGCGATCGTTACGCAATAAAGGGAAGTTTTAATTAGTCACTAGCTGCAGCAAGGTAAACCGTTTATAATAAATAATAACGAATAGAGGTAGGTTTACTCAGTCACGTGATCAGATTTTTGTCAATCATTATGTTAAAAATAAATGCCAGCGACGAACTTAAAATGTTAATATGGCGTGAATTGAAAAATAAAACATACTTTATACAGTAGTAAAACAATTTTCAAATACGTCCGTAACACATTGCTTACACGCTATTTTCTCTATATGCCATGTAATATTCGTTTCATGGTCGTTTCTTGGATATTTTGAACACTGTGCACTCAGTTTTATTACATTGAGGTTTCGGTTATATTCATATGATTTCTTCTGTGTTAATCGGCGACTTTCCTCTGCTAACATAAGCTTACCTTAAAAAGTTTACTCGGGTTACTGTTTGTACGCATCCAGCCTCCTCCTATCTTCGTGACTCATTATACCGCCTTGAGTACTTTCTTGACTCGCTCCAACATTGTCGTACAGAGCTTTGTTAACGAGGGACATCCATCGATATCTTGTATAAATGTAATATTTCCTATAACTTTCAATTGCGATTTACTCAACCTAGAAAAAAGAGGCTGAATTAATTAATAGTTCAAAGTTGGATCTGGCGCATGAGCTTCGCTGCAGCTTGGTACGAAAAGTGTTTATGTATATGTATGTATATATATATAAATAAAACTGTTAAACGTTGTTTCTAAAGTGTTTTCCTACGAAATGAAGACACACTTCACACTACGTCTCTATCGTTTTAAAAATATCGTCTGCTTATTAAAACATGAGTGCCGGCTCCTCAAAAGTGGTGAAAATGGCTTCTTCAGATTGATGTAACTGCAGGAAAAATACCAGCCGTAATTGTAAAACAAAATTATACGAGACCTGCGTTGAACTTTTAACACACACTTTCCACAAATAAAATAATATGGTTACCGCTTAAAGTCCCATTGAAAAATACTTTCAGAGCAACACTGCGCGCTAGTTAGGTTAGGTACTCCGCGCCTAGAGTCAGCAACGAGGTGTTACGGACGTGTTATATTCGACTTATCACTTTCCCCGTTTCCGTGCCTCAAACAAAAAAAACTGAGGGTCAAAATAACTCTTACGGTATAATTATATTGGAGTCCTTTTATTGACGTGACTCGTGGGTTTGTCGGTAGGAAGATTTCTAAAATACACTTTCGACAATCCGGCAAGCGATATTAATGATAGGACTGTTATTAATGTTGTATTCTAATTGTTAACCAAGTTGGTCTCTAGGCCCTATCACCGCCCAAAGCACTAAGTTAATGTGACATAAAAGCTACTTAAGAGGAGTCCTCGACTGGCGCATGGACGGCTTTGCAGCGTGTCACGCGTATTCTTTTTTACGCAAAACCACTAAACTTATTTATACTATGTTTATCTACTAAAATAATACACACTTGAAACTATGCTTCTATATTTTCAAAAATTCAGCACGCATGTGAGAAATACGATTTTCGGGCCTCTCAAAATGGCTAAAAATGTTTTTTTTAGACTGCTAAACTCCGAAAATATTACCTAAATTCGTAAAGTGCAAAGCGAGAGGCATGCGTTGGTCTTTACTTCATACTATTCAAAAATAAATTGTTGTGTTAACCGCTTAAGTCCCGTAGAAAAGAGACTACAAGGAAAACCTTTCACGCCAGTTTGACGCGCTGCGAATAGTGGCGATATCCTTCCCGTCAAGCGTGAAACATTGGCTCTTATCGCTACGCTGTTCCCACTGCAATGATTCTGATTACAAGATGGCGTGGCAGCCCTTCCAGAGTTGAAGTGGTGGTATGAAATGAGACCCCACAGATGGAGCGACGACGGAATGCAAGGGCTTTGGAAACAGGAGTACCCCAAGAAAACAAGCTGGCCAACAACGTCCGCCACGTTTCCCATATGCGAAAGGACCATCTCGGCCGTCGCGACCTCGAAAAAAAAAAAAAACTACTGTATAGCAAAAAAAAAATACAAAATGGTCGGACGAATGTTATAACTTAAAATACATACTTATGTTAGTGTTTTCGTGGCTACGAGGATGATGTTGAAAAGTGTTGTTAACTGTAAGAGAGCAGCGCTATGGGCGGAGAAAGTGGCGGCATGTTTACCTTCCTGGCCGCTAGGAGCGCACTTCCACAGAGAAAGCGATTCTGCTGTTATCACCCCGCGCCATCTTCCCCGCAGCCGTTGTTTGCATACGTGCGCCGAGTGTTGCACAAACATTCCTGCGGCCGGCCTTGACTAATACAAGGCGAACTGTGCACGATACCTATAGACGATAAAGTGAGCACTTATGTAGCCGAGCTTACTTTCTTCTGTTCAGTCAAGAATCAACCGGAGCCGCGGTTGGCGCAGTGGATAGAGCACTCGCCTTTCACCGAGGCGATCCGGGTTCGATCCCCGGCGGAGTCGGCTTCCGGAATTTAAGCATGAGGGACTCGTGCTGTATTATACCACTGGCCAACCGGTTTTCTCGAGGATGTCCCGTTTTCCCCGACCCTATCACCTCGGCGCATCTCCATATTAGTGCCGCGGTGCGATATTTAATTTGTTTGGTCAGCTTGTCGATATTTATTGCAAACATCGCGCGCTAAGTACTGAAGGTACGCGAAAGTCATCACTTCTCATACCACAATAAGTATTATTATTGACAATTCTGTCTTCAAATGTTCCCACTTTACCACAAACATCCTTTATCTGTCATTACACTTGAGTGAGAGGCATAATACTTCACAAGGCACCTAAAATACGCTTCATGTTCGCTGGAAAACGTTTTTTTTTGGGAGGGGGGAGAAAGTCTTGACTTGTTCCGGTACCTCATATATAAGCTCTATGCTAAAAATAACAGTTCGGTTTATCGTATGTACCAGCTACACAAGACATGGAGAACACAAATGTTTTCATGCGCTTACGTCACGTTGACGTTAATCGTTAACCGTGGAAACATGCCTCGTGAAGTTAAACAAGTCTTGGCAGTGGTCTTCATTAGTACAACGAGCATACAGGAATAGCAGTGGCGTAACATTGTCGCTTTTCAAGGGAAGCGGTATTCGATCTGATTATATAACGTGAAGTAAAGTGAAGAGATTTTGGTCAGCACTTAACATCGAGGTCTTATGCGCTGGTGAGGTGTGACATGATGTGGGTATGGAGCAGTGCCGGAATTATGGGGTGGGGGAAACGGGAGATCCCTGAGAAAACCAGTCGACCTACGGCATCGTCCGACACGATTCCCACATGCGAGAATCGAACATGGATAACCTTGGTGGTTACGCAACATGAGCACGTGGTATTGACAAGCCTGCATGAATAAATCAATAACAATAGTATTTACCTATTACTGAAGTCGTGTGCTGGATAATTCCTTTTCACAACTTACTGTTCAGTAGTTCTGTAAGGTTGGTAGTTACGTAGAATCCTTTCCGGGTATCTTTCAGCAAGAATTTATATCGTTAATAACATTCTTAAGTAGTGAAGCGTGCATATGTTGCAAGAGAAGTGATACATACTGTCCAAGACTGAATTGCCAACTGTACAAACATAATAACACTCTTACTCAATTCTGTAATACAGAAAGACAATACAGTAACACACTCAAGAAAATAAAAACACTGGTACAGAGATTAACTTACGTAAGCAGCAAAGGTTCCCTATACAAATACAAACAACTCACAGCAGTATTCAAGGTAGTCACATTCATACTATTTCTACAAAGAGGAGCTTTGCCTAGCGCACTATGTTGATTTGGTTGAAACTGAGAACCGGCTTCTCAATGTCTGGTTTTGTTCTGATTAAATTTTGTAAGCTGGTTAGTAATATTTTCTACTTCTTAGCGCATTGATAAAAGGAACCAATAGTTAATTTAGCCATAAATGGTGGTTATTTTAAACACAAGAAAATGTATCTTATTACTGGAAATTTGAAATCAAGGTGGTTTAGCTGTTACCATATATACTCGTTTATGTGAAAAGCAAGGAATTTAAGAATACGAATTGGCATGACGTAGAGTCTCATACTTGGTCCGTTTTACACGAAATCGATAAACTTGTTCCTAATTGTATTTATCTATTAAAATAAAACACGGTTCAAACAATGTCTTAAAAATACTGGCAATCCGTCAAAAACAATTTTTGAAGCCCTTAAAATGGCAAAAAAAAAAACTGCTTCTTCAGGCCACTCCAATTAGAATAATATGAACTTGATTCCCAAAACAGAAAAAAAACAGAGAGAGAGAGAGAGAGAAGAATAAGAAGAAGAAGAAGAAGAAACCACTTAACACCAAATTCATAAATTTCAGTCTTCATTTTTGGCAAAAAAAAAACGACTTTTCGTTAAGGAACAACATTGTCAAGAAACCGTCATCAAGCTTATCCGTTACAGTAATTTCTATGACTGTATGGAAAAAGTATCAATTTTGTAAAATATTATTTTAATTTTTATTTTACGTACACATTACTCCGCAATAATGTTATTACTAAAACGGGTGTTTAGGTCTAATATTTTTTACCTACAAACATAGAAATTATTGAAGGTTTTTCTCACGAAGCGCTGTTCCTCAAGCAGCCATAACAGAAATACGCCTTTTATTTTTACAAAAATAAAGACTGGGTTAATTATCTTTCTTAACGTGTTAAAAGCTAAATTCAAGGATTTTATTTGCAATATTTCCAATTATAAACATTCTTCTTCCTCCTCATACAATTTAAATTATACCAGGATGTCCATAAAGTCCCGCTATTATTAAAAAAAAAAAAATCATAATTTGGAAACTATTAGAGATATAGACTTGCGGCTTGTTTTAAAATGTTTTGCAGCTCTCAAAGTTTTTTGTCCTTTGTTTCAGGGTTTGATAGCATAAACATGGCGACACCCCAGGAGAAGGCACAATGTGTAATCTGGTATGCAGAAACAAAATCTGTGACAACGGTACAGCGGAGTTATCGACGTCAGTACGGGAGGTAACCACCGGCTAAAACAAGCATTAATAGGTGGTTCAACAACTTTAAAGAGACAGGCAGTGTCTGCAACCGTCGTCGAAGTGGACGTCCCCCAGTTACTTAAGCAACTGTTGACAGAGTGCAAGATGCATTTCAACTAAGCCCTTCGAAGTCAATCCGGCGTGCATCCTGCGAATTACAAGAAGCAAGGTCAACGGTCCATAAAGTGCTACATAATCAGTTACGCCTTTACGCGTACAAAGTTCAAATGGTCCAAGCATTGATGCCAAATGATCGTCCTCAGCGGTATACATTCGCGTGTTCCATGTTGGCCTCCATAGATACAGACAATGACTGCCTAAAAAAGTGTCTGTTTTCTAATGAGGCAACGTTCCACATTTCTGAACATGTAAATTGCCGCAACATCAGGATTTGGGGCTCTGAAAATCCACACAGCACACGTGAACACATTCGTGATAGCCAGAAGCTAAATGTTTGGTGTGGCTTAATGCATGACAGGGTGATAGGGCCGTTTTTCTTCGCTGAGAGAACTGTTACAGGAGTTGTTTCCCTGGACATGCTTGAACTATTCTTGCTACCACAGATAGAAGAGTTGCAGTCATCCATCATCTTCCAGCATGATGGTGCACCACCACATTGGAGTTTAAACGTTCGAGAAGTTCTGAATGACACATTTCCTGAGAGGTGGATGGGTCGTGATGGTCCAATTGCATGGCGCCAACGATCTCCCGATATTAATCCTTTAGACTTTTTTTTTTGTGGGGATTTGTCAAGATTCGCCCTTCGGGTAAGAATCAACGAAGCAATCGGTACCGTTAATGCTCCAATGCTGGCACGTACATGGGCAGAACTTGAATATCACTTTGATGTTCTTCGAGCTACAAATGGGGCACATATTGAAATTCTCACATTGCCAAAAAACTTTGAGAGCTGCAAAACATTTTAAAACATGCCGCAAGTCTATATCTCTAATAGTTTCCAAATTATGATTTTTTTAAACTTATAGCGGGACTTTATGGACACCCTATACTTTTGTAAGATTTTTCTGAAATTAGGTAACACTTTTATTAAAGATATCTACACATTGTACAGTGACGTGCGGTACTCTACAGGTAGCCACTCTATGTCTCAAGTGATAGTGAAGACTTACCGTCGCCGTAGACAGGCGGCAGGAGACGTTGGAAGGGCTCGCCTCGGGCTCCCCAGCGGGGGTGGCGCACGTTGTTGCAGGAGCCATCTGCAGTGCGGTACCTGTTGGGCGGACACGGGGAACCCCGCTCTCCTGGGGGACACGCCCCTGCATCACCCCACCTGCAGCACAGCGCATCGCACCGTCAGCCAAACACTCGTACTACTTACATCTAGCTCAGAGATATGAACGGTAATTCAAAAGCTTGCAAATCGGATGTTTAATGAGGGTAGGGGAGGAAAGCACAAAGGGGAAGGGTGGGGACTTTTGGGAAAATGTAATGCTAAATGGATTATAAAAACTGGCAAAGTTCGCTTAGTTAATAATTTTTCCCGAAATAAACCTTTATTTCCTGGGTTATCAGTACTGCCAACACTACTACAAATTTACTCATACAAACTACGAGAGAGAGAGAGAGAGAGAGAGAGAGAGAGAGAGAGAGAAAATTTGGTCCGCACTTAACATCGAGGTCTTTAGTGCTGGTGAGGGGTGACACGAGGAGAGTATAAAGCAGCGCCAAAACGAAGGGCGAGGGAAACGGGAGATCCCCGAGAAAACCCGTCGACCAACAGCATCGTCCGGCACGATTCCCACATGCGAAAATCCGGGGACCGACCTCGCCGGTAATTGAACCCGGATCGCCTTGGCGGGAGGTAAATGGTCTGACCATCCGGCCACCGCAGTCCCTATAAACTACGACAAAAACAAAATTGTATGTTTATCTAGAATTATATATTATTTTTGTACTATCGTGAATAAATATAATTAGAACTAAGATATTTAACCATCTTAAATATAAATAATGTAAACATACAGAATGTCCAGAAACGGCCGTATAATAAGCATATCACGCGAATCCTAGGCTTAATTGGAGACGTTTGAGGCAAACTGTTGTACGATAACATTCTCCTTGTACAATGTGGCAACACAGCATGGAGTTAGTCCTCTCTTGCTCTTTATGCTAACCCTGCGGCAGTGCAATGCAGAGAACAAATAAATAAGGAAACACTGGCATTATGTAATTCATGAAGGTGGCAGATGGCCTCAAAGATGGAGATTTGAATCGTGAAAATGTACGACAAAGTGGCAAGCAAAGGTTATAAAAGAACGGAATTTCATATACCTGCAGATAAATTATGAGAATACAAATAACCCCAGAAAATGTTACAAATTCTAGACCCCTTCATATATTAAAAAGAGTTGGTTACTTCCTATTGCTTAGAACTTTGTGACCATTCGCTGAAGCGATTTGGCTTGGGATGTAAATAATTTGCATGCAAAAATTATTTAAAAAGGTCGCCTTGGGAGTAAGTTCTAAGCCACGACCGTTCCCTTTGAAATCACATGTTCAGTTGTAAGTGGATGTGGTGATGCTTGGGAGGTAAGCAGCCTGAAACACTGTCGTGCGTGATGTCAGTTCCTTAATGCCATTTGCTTGTCATTTTATGGTGCATTTACACATTTTTAATTCTCCGTCTTTGGGGGCATTCTACCAACCTCACGAATCACATTAGCCCAAAGGTTACATATCTGTTTCCCTAATTATTTGTCCTCGGGATTGCATTGCCACCAGGTTAGCAACAATATTAACGACTTATCCTGTATGTATGTGAATGAATGTATGTATGTATGTATGTATGTATGTATGTATGTATGTATGTATGTATGTATGTATGTATGTATGTATGTATGTATGTATGTATGTATGTATGTATGTATGTATGTATGTATGTATGTATGTATGTATGTATGTGTTTATACAGCGTGGACCAGAATTTATGTACCAAATTCCGGGACAGGATTGTTTATGTAAAATAAGGTGGGGTCACACTGGCCAACACTGTTGTCTAGTGAATATTAAGGGAGCTAAACGACGTTGAAAACAACATTTCGAAATACATTTTTGAAATATACTAGAAAGTATAGGAGACGGAGCCACTAAAATTGGCATAGAGCTCTAGGAATCGGAGCTAATGAATATGCGAAAATGTAGTTGACGCAACGTTCCCCTTCACTACTTATTTAGGGGTTATTCAACCTTTTTATATAAGTAACTTTTAAATACTAAGTGGTAGAGCCCACAATTTTTGGTGAAAAAAATTCTGCAACAGTTTGTTTCAATCCCTTACGTGCACATCTGCAGATCTGCCACGTAATTATTGGCAGAATTTATAATTGCACATGCGTGGCTCATTTGACTGTGTCAACGGGAACAAGGTTACTACGACACCACATGTCTGTAATTTGCGGGTGAAACCCCGAGACGCTGAGAATTTAAAACATCCTATCACTGACAACGAAGCAGAGCTGCATACGTGCATAAGGCATTGAAACAAATTGTTGCATAATTATTTTCACCAAAAATCGCGGGCTCTACTAAGTGGTAATAAAATATTAGATAGATATAATTGCTTATCGCGCAAAATTAAGGGGAAAGTACCTATAGTGTTAATTCACTCCGGTAAACCGTTTTCGAGAAAATGCGAATCAAAATACGAAGGCTCAGTGTAACCCTGCAGAGGTAGGCAAATACAACTACTTTCTGAGTCATGCTAATTGCATCATTGAATGGTTAAATTGAGTACAGTATCAAGAGGGACAGCCACATCTGGACGCACCACAATCCCCACCAGATGCACCCTATGGGCAGCCAAGTGCAATACAGTGTCAACATGTAGGCTGGCATTGTCAACAATAATTTGTTGGGATCTTATTTGCTACCAAGCCGCCTCAGCGCAGTCCAACACTTAACGTTCCTGCAGGATGTATTGCCGGAATTGCTGGAGGAAGTACCATTGGCAGTTCTTCGCACCATGTGGTTTCAGCACGATGGGGCTCCACCACAGTTTTCTGCTGCCGTATGCCGCCATCTCAACACCACGATTGCAGGTCGCTGGATATGCAGAGGGAGGCCCATCCATTGGCAGACTCTATCTCCGTGCCTGACTCCATTGGATTTTCATGGGGTCATGTCAACTGTATGATTTACGTGACGCATGTGATAAGCTAAGAATATCTCGCGGTACGTGTGATAACCTAATTTGATTGTATACGTGCCATACCAAACATGTATTGACGAGTCCAGGTCAACCTGATCCGCCGTTGGCAACTGTGTGTTGAAGTAGGGGGACGGCAATTCGAACAGTTATTGTAAATACGTATTGAAGTTCATAAATACGTATGTAGTACGTGCAAATGCATTGTTTCTATTTGTGCTCGGTTCCTTATTCTGTACACGTGATCTCTCTTATCTAACCATTAAGACAGTGGTTGGCGCCGGCACTTACCACTAGCCAGCATATTTGCATTCCGCTACCGCTCCATTTCTACCTCATTTCAACTTCATCAGATCTCAAGAAATTACCTTTAAGAGACTTATTTAGCGGATGTAATTTCCCACGTATGAGGCGCGAAAACCGGTGGGTGATTAGGCCGACTTTGCTACACGTGACGTACTAATTGGCGCGTAGTATTTTTTCAGGTATTAATTTATCTTAACCACTTTGAGTAGAGTTATTTGTAGGTAGTATCAAATACCTCATAATTTCGGCTTACTTAGACTATTTGCGTGTCTTTCTTCTTAAGAAATCGAGTGGTACTTTTTTTCTGACGTTAGAACAAAATGATGCGGTTTTTAGCTTCTTTGTGGTGCTCGAAAATCATGATCTAATAATAATGTTGCATGCTTAAGCGTTATTATTTAAAGTGTGTGTTATTTTTATCGATACACGGGTTGAGAATATCTTGAGCATTTTCGGGTAAAAATAAAACGTAATCACTTGGCACCCTACAGCATCGTTCAATAAACACATGTTAGTTGTCATAACGTCACCCAAATCTCACAACTGTACTCAATTTAACCATTCAATGCTGCGATTAGCATGACTAATAAAGCCGTTGTATTGCCTATCTCTGCGGGGTTACACTGCGCCTTCGTATTTTGATTCGCATTTTCCTGAAAACGATTTACCGGAATTAATTAACACAAGAGATACTTTCTCCTTAATTTTGCACGATAGTAAATGATATGAATTTAATATTTTAATACCGCTTAGAATTTAAAAGTCACTTATACAAATAGGTTTAGTAACCCCTAAATAAGTAATGATTCATATAGCACTACGCCAATTTTGGTGATTCCATCTGTTAATTAAGGAAGTAATGAGACTCATAATACTAAAGTATTTAAAATCGTATTTCCCCAAAATATTGGAAATTAAATAACATAAAAAACAATATTTTCAGCACTTCTTAATGCTGATAGAACCTCCAAACCACCAGCAAATACAACTTGATACCTTCCACCTTTTGAAAATAATAAGGGTGGCTAGCGTATAATTGCATAATTGCATACAACTATTTTACCTTCAGGATTTTCTAACATTTGAAGATGGTTTATTGAGAAATGAGACCTGTGTAGCAAAAAAGGTCCCCATGTTGCTACTGTTTAAAACATAACGTTCATGCTCAAAACACATCTGAATATTCGCGCAGACATACAGAGCCTAGAGCATAGGCAAACCTACGAACATCCATGTGATGTGTGCAGCGTATAGACAACGGTGGACATTCACCGTAAACAGCAGGTACAATAATGTTAAAGTCGCAGATCAGTTTGTTGATAGCATTCTGCGTACATATAGTAGCAGTTGTGAACGAAAATGGTAGGTCCCAGGCAGCTGAAACATGTGTAAACGGTATTGTGTTTGTCATGTTGTTAATAAACCAAACACGAATAACTTCGTGAGGTAATGCTTGGAAAATAAAAATAACAGTACAGTGTTGGTACAGCTAAGTGCCAAAAATATGTTTTCGCGTATAAGGCAAAAAACAGCGCTGCAAGAGCCTGCAGATATTTAGGTGCGGCGATTTTCATATGCTCAAAAGTCTGCCAGGAAAATTATTGAGACTTAATTTTTATATTATTACATTGGCATCAACATCTAGTTCATTTTGATGTAAGAAATTTAATTTGGTTTCTTTTGGCTTTTAGCTCCTTTAGAATTTCCACTCCAAATTTCTTCTTATTTTTTCATAAGGAATCACCTGCTGGAGTTTGTCGGTGTTGTTCAGTAACATCCTTATAGAGTCAATCGGAGGTCTACTAATTTGGGCATATTTTAACATTTGCCAATATACGCAACACCAAGTCCTGTAATATACCAGCGTCTGCCTATTTTATTGCCTGCATACTTGCAGTACTATATGAAAAAACCGCTGTTTTCTGGGAAGTATGTAGCTGGTGCCTGCTGTGTGCAAGTTTAACTGCCTAACTTCCAAGTGTTTTAACGTGTTGTACAAATATGTCTTAGTATCTAAACGGGACGTCGTCAAACATTCGTTTCCTGGAAAATGTTGGTTGTCATTATATGACCTGTCACCCCTAAAAGTTTTTCGTAATGATCTTCTGAGATCGGGTTTAATATTTTCGTATTTGGGTTTCCTAAATTCCCAAAAGCAACCAAACCATTGCACGCTTGCTGTTTAGTCACGGGGCCCACGACGATGTTTAACTTCGGAAGTGACACGGGAGTTTAAAAGTGCCGAGTTATTAGCGAAAAACTTATATGTGGTAAAAAACAATAATTAAACCGCCAAATGTAGGGAGGTCATGTGGGACTTTTCCTTATATCATATATTTCTGTGAAACATTGTCTTGCAAAAACACTATCTCATAATACTGTCAACACAACCCATTACTATTATCACACTTCACTGATTAGCTAGCCTAACAATAGATTTAAAATTGTTTAAAACTACTTTCACTTACCTATACACACAGTTACATAAAAGAATTTAGTAAACTCGATAAACAGCGTTACATGTCATTTTAATTTTCATGACATCGTGATACATCTCAGTAAGAGAATAAATGTACTAATATAACATTGTTTGCTAGTCTCAGTGATTCAGTACTGATTGTCGTACAATACATTACTTTTCTTGTGTTAAAGCATAAGTATTTTGACGTAACTCACCGCAAATTTATTGTTTAATTTTTAAATTAACGAAAGTATGCTTATGACATGGGGTTTCGTCAAAATTAGAGGGTAAATTGTTTAGAATTTCCTTGAGTTTAGTTTTCCTGTATCGTCTATTTTGTTTTGAAACATTCGCGATTCGGATGCCGCTGCATATGTGCGGCAAGTTTATACGCTTAGATCACAAAACCGCTGCAAAGTTAACGTAGTTATAAACAGTCTATAGCCATTTTCCGACCTATGAAGAATACGTTTTTAAGTCCAGCTGACCTTCCAGTGTGTAGAAATTCGATCAGTACTTCGCAGCTGAAACGCACACAGAGCACAGCTCAGCCAATAAGCTTATAGTAAAGGTAGAGCTATAGGACATGAAGAGAATTGTGGATAAGTTGTATATCTCAAGAACTTTGCCACGACTCCGTAATCTCACACCGTTCATACAAAGCCAGATTCACAAAAATAAATTAAAGAGGTCAAAGTTTCCCCCGTTCCCATAGAAGTTCTTGGAATTTTACGTGCAAGGCAAACCTGGGTCCAAGATTATGGACATGTCTCCTCTTACGCAAAGCCATACGTGTTGCAAAAACAAGCGATACTATCGTTGATTGTGCAATCACGTGACCTCTTGTATCCCAACCACTGGCAGTTGAAGCCGTAAGATTCTGTAGACGAGCTGAGAAGAGTAGCGGTGAGGGTTGTTGTGACAGACCAACTAGCCGTTACAAAGCCTGCTAACTGGACCACGCTACAATGTAAAACATATCTGTTAATTCATCTCACCCGATGTATTGGAGTTTTAAGAATATGGGTATGGTAAAGTTATTTTCCAAACATCAATGACAGGTTCATAAAAAATTTTAAGAAACAGTCGAATATAAAATAATGTTATTAGACTGTTATAGTAACAACGCTAAACTGTTTCTGTATATGAGCAGAAGTGTGGTAGATTCCTCATTGGTTGGAAAACTACCCATACAGTTTACAATGATATTTTTACAACGGGTGCCTTAATGACTATACTATTGAAATTACGCTGAGCTCAAGTAAATAACCAAAATATCCTAATTTCCGTCTAAATAACTGCGTTATTATATAATCATCGGTTGGGGTGATAAAATGTGGCTTTGAGAAGGCACTAGCCTGGCTGTGTCCACATCCAGCAGTGAATGAACCGGTCATATCATCCCGCTTCACAACTCGCCTGCACACAGAAAGCACGCTGTTAAACCGTCCATCGCACCGGTCATATCATCCCACTTCACAACTCGCCTGCAGACAGAAAGCACGCTGTTAAACCGTCCATTGTATTCGTCTAAAGTTTTGATATCGTACTAGTGCTTAGATAATTACCCAGGCTCTTATATCAATATCTAATTACATTGTGCGTATGAAAAGGCGTATATATAAGGTGTATTTGCATAACACGTTGAAATTCAAAACACATCGGCAATAAAAACACACTCATGTAACGAAATGTTCGGCAAGGTAATCTGATAAATTTTAACTTTAGGTAGCAGAACTTCAGCCGATAGACGATTAATCGAAAACTCTTCAGCGTACGAGAATGATTTTTACTTAGAAAACGCATTCAAAGTTCGTTACACGTGTGTATATCGATTTCAGGACCTCCAGTAGTATTTAAATATGGTTTTTCTCGCTGCCGAAAATGGCAAAAAAAAAAAAGTGGGCGTTTTTTGTGGTCCTGTTTAGACATTAAATTCGTGACGGAGAATCTTTAAAATGTATAGGCTTGTACAACACGCCATCTTTAACTCTACGACATAAAATTACACGGTCTCCACTGACTGTCTCATACATAACGGCGATTTATTGGCAATTCGGCGACTTGCATCTATAGAGGCTAGAGAGAGGCGTGTTGCACAAGCTGTGTCGCCCTTACCGCTTCCACACTTCTATAGCAGTCTTCGAACGCATAAAATGTATACACCCAGGCGGCAACCTTAAAACAAATATTATATACTGGCCTTTCCGAACATTTTATTACAAGGATTTATTGTTTCCGAGCTTTTAGGTGTGTGGTTTGAATTTTGACACGTTATTCAAATACACCTTGTTTGCATGTAAGCATGCATATACGTATGTATGTATTTATGTATGTAGGCATGAATGAATGGCTCGCATGTCAGGGATTGTGTGAACATTGCTTTTTAACCAATAAACCTTATATGTAAGTGTAAGTACTACGTAACTTGTACACTTTCTAATTATTTACTTCAAACAATAGACTTCTAAAATGCTCGCCTAACGTGTGTTGTGCGATGAAAAAGTGGTGTCAGCATCCACTGTTCGCGCCTGTTTCCCAAATGCAGATTTTTCCGTACAATACGAAGCAGTTAACATACTCTTTCAAATCATGGAAAAAGACAATAACGATTGTAAAATCTTACTCTATTTTTTTTTTTTTTTTGCTTGAAGAGAATACGACACATAAATGTATTGTGCTGAAAAGGTAGTCTACACAATTACTTCAGCATACATGAGTCATCAGCAACGCATCCTATTTGCTCACAAAGTTAACAACAATTTTCTAGGATTTACGTTTTTCGATATTGTGTTTATAATTACTGCATATATATTTTAGCGTGCATTTTAAGCGTTTAATTATTTTATACAATAAAACTATAACTTCCAGGGTCACCGACGAAAACGGTTAGTACGATTTCTCACAGTTTGCATAGAGCACACTGCTTCGCACAGAATAGCCTGTGTCACCCTTAACGTTCCATTGATACTGTGATGTTAGCACAAACACGAAGGATAGGATAGCGGAAGTCTGCTGCAAGATCAGTGAAACAATATTAGCTTGCAGATAACTGCGCGGGAGAAATAAAGTCTCCCGGGATTGAACACACGGCCTTCCGAACAGGAATCTTATTCGTAGCATGAAGGCCAACAACGCTCCTCGTAAATCTCAAGGCCTGTGATGTCTAATATGGCCTTCTATTTAATGCATTCAGTTCTCCAGATTAACCGAACCTGGCAAAATATAGAGAACTTCATGCTTAGGTACTTACATACATTCAGGCATGACTTGCACAAAAACATTAGCATGGATAAAACAGTGCATCGGCGTTCAAACATTTGTAAATCAAAAGTACACGTATTTTATTAAGATTGCGACCATAGATGCTTTGCTTTCAAAGTACAATTCATTAGAGTTGTTACGTAATTCAACAAAATAGATATACGGCGAAATCATCGGAAATATTTTGGGCTTTGTTAAAGACCAACTAAATAAATAAATATCGAGCGAGGACCGAACCCGATGCCAAGGAATCACACCACTACAAGCGAACTTTTGATTTGGGAGCCCATATTATTATTTTTTTATTGAGCTTTACGTCCCGTCGACAGGTCATTAGAGACGGTCACACACAACTTTCACATAAGAACAGGAACTAGAAGGTAAATAGGCTATGATATTTGTCAGGGAACCGTCCCAGCATTCGCCTGGAGTGATTTTGGGAAACCATAGAAAATAGAAGTCAATATGGCCGGAGCCGGGGATCAGACCCGTGTTCTCCCGAATGCGAATCAAAAGTTGTACAGTTGCGCCACCTCACTTTGTTGGCAGAACTAGGCGTCCACAGTTCCGCAAGGATTGCCACGAGATGAGGTCCTATAATACAGGGTGCTGCGAATTTACATGTCAGTATTTTGTGAAAACAATTCTCACATCTACAGGAACAAAAAAAAAAATTTATGAACACACTGGCCTGCTTAGGAAGAAAGCAGTAACTACAGCAACAGCACAACAGAGAAAAATTAAGTTAAAGACATGTCTCAGTCCCATACATTTATAAATTCCGAATATGTTTGCAAATGTGCCATTATAGCGCAAACACATTCATAAAATCCATTTCAGAAAAAAAAATTTAATTTGCATTATTTACTTAAAACAACTTTAGACATTTTTTAAACAATGTATGTTCCCATTATTGAATAAATAAATATAAATGGACTCAAAGTTACTGCGTGGTTTATAGTATTGCCTAGAATACCGCAATTACATTACAAATTAAGAAAGCAGTATCATTGCAGGTACTGCTTTTTATACGAGGAGTATGGACTTACTGCCTTCTGTCATTGTTAAATTTGGAAAAAGTACAAGACAGTAAGTATTTTCTCCCTATTACTCCCACGTACAATTTATTTTACTGCCTTTTTGTGTGTATAAACGATGAAGAATTTCAAGACAAATCCAACAATACTAAAAACTCAATTTATATTTTTTCTGTAGTTACTGCCTAGTTCCTAAGCAGGGCAGCATAGGTCCGGAAACGCACCGTTTCTGTACATGGCGTGCAGTTCATAGCGCAGATCAGATCATTCATATCACTGTGGAATGCTACATTGTACAATGCCTACATCGCTATTAAATTTGACTCATCTGGTATATAACTGTCAGTTTCAGGGGCGGATCCAGGGGGGCCCGAGCCCCCTTCACCTTTTATATACTGTATAAGTTCTCCCTTAAGTGGTATATTCAATTTTTTGTTTAGGAAACGACTTAAATAGCACCATTTTGCACCTTAAAAATTAATTTTTTTCGGGGGAGGGCCACCAGACCCCTCCCTCTTCTCTGATTCAAAATGTGCGTATATCTACTTTATCTGAAATGCCCCCCCCCCCCTAAAAAAAACTAGAACTTGATCTGCCCCTGCTGCAAATAATAACTGTGATGACATTCCACAATGACATGATCCAGTTCGCACGGTATGCATTCTTCGTCATACACCGCCAACTAGTACAGGAATGGTGCATTTTCTGACATATGTTCATATAACATTTTTCTTTTGTTCCTCTAGACGTGAAGACTGTTTCCCCAAATATTGAAATGCAATTTGGCAACATGCTTTACATACACCGTTACAGTGGCATAACTACAAAAAGATTAGTAATGTATCTTTTTAAATTGGTTTTTAATAATAGACATAGCTACCAGTGTTTCTTATTATGTGTAACCTCATTGTACTGCAGCTCCAATAAGGTGGCTGTTTATTGGTACAGCTCACATATACATGGGCGGGATCTTGTACCTTTTACTAGCGTGACTTTTAATTGGGAAAGCGGCAGTGCAGTGAAAAACTGTTTTTTTTTTTTTTTTTTTATGAATAACAGCCCAGCCTTTGTCGTGCGTGTTGAAATTATTTCCGTTAGAAGCAAGCGAACTGCCACTATACTTTGACGAAGAATACATCCCCGCCATTTCTAGCTGGCCATGAATCTTTGTAATAAACAAATACAAATAAACTGTATCTATATTTTGAGAGCCTTTGACTACGTAAGGCACCAACATAAATGACAACACAACTAATAACAAACGAGGTTAATTTATTCAAAGTTATGGTCCCGTCAACTCCTTTAGTACGGATTGTTTAGTATTTGTTTTCCACACCAGACTGCTGCGCCTCTCTGGATAAATTCGTAAACTACAAAGCTCCGCCTCATTTCAAGTCGTCCATTATACTTGCTCTTGAGGAGGTAGTTCAGTATTATCAGTTTAGGTACTGAGTTTTTAAAGCTCATGTATATTTAGCAAATATTTACTGTGTTTAATCTTGGGAATATGTGATGAAGTCTTCCTGACGTACTTGCGTCAACATCGGGATATTTCAGTCTCGTAAGTAA
Source organism: Medauroidea extradentata (assembly GCA_003012365.1). Taxonomy (NCBI): domain Eukaryota; kingdom Metazoa; phylum Arthropoda; class Insecta; order Phasmatodea; family Phasmatidae; genus Medauroidea; species Medauroidea extradentata. Next base: position 3,267 of record PNEQ01086026.1, on the reverse strand, counting down.
CTCAAATATGGGTTATGATGAAACTAACTTACGATCAAATTAACGTTATTACTTTGCTCTCTTTAACATCCAAGCACTGAAAACGAATCATGAAAACCATGCACTATAACAGCTGTTCAGTTTTAGAACTTATAATGAGATCTACCGTTTAAGGAACGGGATATAAAACTCATTGTAAGAGTAAATTACGCCGGTGAGATCGAATTCGGGAAGGAAGAAATTCGACTACGTAATTTCACAACACATTGTTCCCTACATTATGCTACGCATGCACCATGACCCGCAGAAGAGAAAGCTTGCCTACGTGCCCCTTTCAGCGCACAAAACAAAATGTAGACGCGAATAGTCAGTAGCTGTAACGCATTGTAGAGCAACAGAACGTGACGTACCCAGACGCTCGAATGGCCAGTAAAACACACACATACATATATACAGGATGTGTGTGTACGCGCGTGGGCATACGTGTGTAATAAGACTACATAATGTTCGGATAAATTTCACAAAATTCTTCTTTTTGCTGAGCACTCTAGTTCATGTACCGTTTAAAAGTAGTCATTCAAACATAAGTGGAAATAAAGTTCACACGACAATAAGGAAACTATTGTTTGAACTTTACCCACGACCTAAGTGACACAACAACGCCAATTCAACACCATCCCATCAACCTGATTTCGGTTATTTTACTTGCACCGTTTCTTACAACGCTGACCAGTCTACAACATATGAACTTTTGAACATGCAGTTATGTAATTTCAGTCAAGCATCCGCCAGCGCTAAAGACCTCGACGTTAAGGGCGCCGTCTACTAGAATCGTGAAGAGGCGCGCAGACCTTTAACAATCCTGATTTCATTCGAAAACCATTCAACATGTTGTCACGCGGTTAGGCTACGAAAAGCATTTAAGGATCTTAGTACAGGTCTATAATGTTTCCATTAACTGTTACCGTTCGTAACAAGTTTTTTTTTTGTGTGGAAGTGACCGAATCGGGACTTTTGACGCTGATTTTTATGTAAGAGTAATCATTATCACGATATTCTGAATATTATAAACCTGTAGAGCGACTCTTTCCCTTTCGTCGCGTAAGATAAAATTATATGGTCACCGCTGAAAGTCCCATAGTAAAAACAGTTCGGCGGGAAGCTTGCCCGCTAGTTCAGCGCTTGGCTCGTTGAGGCGACGCGGCATTTGATGCGCGCTTCAAGGTCGACCTTACAACTCCGTCGCTTTTGAGCCTCTCACGCGCGGGTGGACGGCGCCCTTAAGCTCTGACCAAAACCTCTCACTCACTGCCACCACTAACTTTTTTGTCCATCTCGGTGTGGCCGACATTGCTACAGGGCCGTTTAGGTTGCTTTACAATACCCTAAAAACTGTGAGCAAAATTAGTATTTTCATCCCCAATAAACACTCGAGAAAATCTACTCGTGTTTTTACATCTTATTTCCTGTATCAATATTTTCACCATAGTCAAGAGGATGGTTTTCGTCCGATAGCGGTATCTTGAAAGGTGACAACCCCCACAGAATATAATTTAACACGTACATAGGCTATATGTACGGATTTACGATATTCGCATTATTATTTAGAGACGCACTAGAATCCGCTGACATGTGCGTGTCAGTGCACGACTGCAGCGAATCTTGCAAATATTATGTAATTACTAGAGAACTGAAAAATTCGTGTTTTTTTTAGACACAAGCTATAATGCCATTAACTGTAAGTTCATGACACTTTCGCTCGCAATTGGCCCGTGACTTGACACTTGCTGTAAGTCGCTTAGCCAATAGTACAGAAGCAACTAAATGCAGGCCCATATCACTGCATCATCGAGCAGTCATTGAGCAGTTAATGTCTGCTTGAATACACATATGTTCTTGGAGGCTAGCCTACATGTCAGTGAACACGCGAATTTTTCCCGTTTCTAGTTATTATTTGGCGACTGGCCACGATTATTTCGCGTATTGATTCAAGGTCAAGGTGAACGTCAAGAATATATACTTCACTGACACTTCTGTGATTTGATGACAGCTGTTTTGATACACATTTGACGACTGCAAGCCAGTAATAAATAAGGAAACAATTCATGGTGATATCAACTGCTACCAGCTTATTACGTTAGAAACCAATGCATATTCTACTGTGGCCAGAGCGTGCATAGGTCTGTGAAGTCTAGGCTGCAGTTTGGTGAATACGCGAAATACTCGTGACTCTGTTATAGACTCAGGGTCTTCGTATCTGTGTGTACCCACATTACAGGTCAGTGGACATTTTATACTTGACCTAATATCATTGGTTGAAAAATTATTTGAGGCGTGCCACACATACTGTAAGCTAACAGCACAAGTCAGTTGAGCAAATAGTTACTTGAAGTCGAACCTGCAGTGAGAAAATAAGGCGAAATGTGCAGGTCGCTAGCAATGTGGCTGAGGATCAAGGTCGCGAGCGAGGGCTTGAGTTCTAGTCAGTAGGGTCAGAAAGGCGAAGTAGAAGGTCGCTCGCAAGGTCAGCTCCTGCTTCACGTGGGTGCAGAAACACGTTCACCGTCGTCACACGTGACTGCCGCTCTTACGCTCCTCAATCACAGCGCGAGGTCGTTCGTCTCTGTTTTATTTTCCTCCTCTACTGTCTCTCCACCCTCTGCCTTTGGTGGGGGCCGCGGTGGTCGAAGGGTCTGACATCTCGCCTCCCACCAAGGCGATCCGGGTCCGATTCCCGGCGGGGTTGGTACCCAGATTATCGCATGTGGGAATTGTGCCGGGCGATGCCGTTGGTAGGCTGGTTTTCTCGGGGAGCTCCCGTTTCCCCCGCCCCCTCATTTCGGCGCCACTCCATACTCACCTCATGTCACCCCTCACCAGCGCTGAAGACCTCGATGTTAAGGATGTTCAAGTGCGGTAAAATCATAAGTTTATATTTTTATAAAATAGTGTTCGTTTTGTAAACGATACTTGTTAGTACAGTGTGTTTCGATTCAACACAGAACTGGCAAGTGTGCTGCCTACCCACCCGCAACCGGCTTGAATTCTGCTCGCGGCGTGCTAGCGACGCAGCTACGTTCGATTTCACATGGTTGCCGCCTTCTTACGCAGCATTCTAAACGGTTTAACTCTTTCAACATATATTTACACAGACTTTGGAATATGTTTCAACGATTTCTGCTTCAGATCTTGTTATTTAACGCTTCTGTTAATCACTTTTACGAAATATTTCTATGAAATAAACGTTTCTGAACTACATGTAACAAATGTAAAATGGTAGAACGACTA
>PNEQ01086025.1:11430-45903 GCA_003012365.1 Medauroidea extradentata | reverse complement strand
TATTACTACGTTTCATGTAACAATTAACGTTAAAAGTTTCTTAAATATATCATGAAATAAATTTTTTATGTTGTCATACAAATTAAGACAACATAATTTTTAGGCACCCTGTAGATGATGAAAATGGAGCTTGTAAATTTGAAAACAAGTCAAAATGTGTTCTTTGGAATCAAAATGATAATATAACGTTGAGAAACAAAAGTTGGCAAAATTTGCCCGGTAGCTTAGAATTTACGACATCTCCTGCCGGACTACTATATATTCGGCGAAACAGTAGGGGAATCACTGCATTACAGGGTCTAAAAATAGACATTTCATCATATTTTGGACGTGGCTTGAGTATCGTAGGCAGCCTCGTAGGGTTAAGACGCATTTGGGACAAGTCTCTAGGACGTAGTTTCGGCGTGACTTCCATCACATAGCCGTTCGGCTTGTGAATCTTGGGCTAATCCACACGGTGTTGCGACACAGCTTCCAACTACCCGGCCCTCACACACAGCACGCAACACTGCCCCCTCCTTAAGTCTGTTCGTCCCGAACAGACACAGCAGTCTCAGGTCCATCGTACAGGGGCCAATCTGTAAATGTGTACAACTTTAGGTCCCCTCGCTCGAGAGCTTACACGAACAATCCGAAACACCACATCATTAATCTTCTTCACAATTATATTATAAGGGCCTTCCCAATTCTTCTGCAGCTTGGGACACCATCCCTTCTTTCTCTGAGGGTTGTACAACCACAACAGTGTTCCTTCTTGGAATGTTTCATCGGGTACATTCCTATCGTAGCGAGTTTTCATTCTGTCGGTGTTGATCCTAAGGTGTCGCCGGGCAAAGCTAAGAGTGTGTATCAACTTGCGACGTAATTCGCTGGCATATACTGGGGGTGCAATCTGGTCTACCTCCGCTGTCGTCCGAACATCAGGTCGCTCGGGAGACGGAGCTATCTTCCAAACAGCATCCTTGATGGAGTCACCTTAGTTGCTTCATGAATGGCAGAGCGGTAAGCTAACAGAAACAGTGGTAACAGGTACTCTGGAGTCCCAATCCTTTTGATTATCGGATACAAAGATGGATAGGTATTGCTCTAGGGTGCGATTTAGGCGTTCGACCACTCCATCATACTGTGGATTCGCAATTGAATTCTTACTGTAGTTTACCCAATAATATTTTTTCGATGCATCTGAAATATTCTTTGCTGTATGGAATATAACTGAAGGCCATTGAGGGACTTATGAAAATTCACTCGCTGGAGTAGGGTAGGTTATCTCAGTCACTTGACCAGGTTTTGTCGATTACCAAGATTTGATAATCGCCTGTAATGTTATTCAAGGTTTTAAAATGACAGAATTCATAAAAAAAAACCTATATATTATCCACCAGAGAAATATTTTGCTAAATGCTGCATCCACAGTGCACAGTGCAACGTATTATATTTACATTTAAATAGTAGTTGACCAAAGTGCGATCAGTTGAAATTTCGAACATGGGTAAACTTACCTGTGGATAAATTTCAAACAACAAAAATTTCACATTTTGGCTTACCTACCTTATACCCTCGTGAATTTTCATGAGCATCTTTGGAGTGGAATCGTTTGTATTGGAGATAATAGGAAATAAAACTAAGTCTCAATGAACTGCACAGTATAGAACATTATTTACAACATTGAACCATAGCTCGTAACATTAAAATGTATTATTATCCTTTGCTGTGATTTGTTGCTGTCTTATTCGACCGCACATTACAATTTCCAATGTCAGCATCTTTATAGGCGCTTACGAAAAATCACTCGCTGGAGTAGTGTAGGTCATCTCAGTCACCTGACCAGATTTTGTTGATCATCAGGAACTTTATGAACACATTAACTTATTTTCAGGGTTTAAAGTTGTTGGGAATCCAAAATTTTTCTACATAACAAATATTTTACTAAATACTACGTCTGCAGTGCATTTTTTTTTACACGTTACCGTAATTTATTTATATTTAAATTAGTTTCGTGCTGGTTTCTTCAATGTTTTCAGCACACTGCATTCTGTTTCACTTTGTTGTGGGGCTATTTACATTTTATTCCGTGCTAAATGGCAAGTTTCTTCTTGTAACCGCCGGCACCGCCGCTTTCCTGCTATGTTATCAATTGTGGACCCACCTTTGCAAGTCGGAATTGTGGCGTTGAGCGTCGTCAGTAGTCTACGCGTGTTACCAATTACGCAAACCTAGTTTTTTGTATATGTGCTCTGTGGTACATACATTACACTAAACGGGATACAAATTAAAGAAAGAAAACAACAAAATTTGTGTGGACAGAGATCATCTTACAAAACATCTTCAAAACCTTAAAAACTAACATTTTCAACGCAAACACTGAGTGCATTTTACAATAATTATTTTTCTGGTAAATATGTTAAAAATGCTGTCGCCGTGTCATATCTCGGGGATCGATTCAAGTCAAATTGTATATTTTGATTAATTTTGAATATATCATTGTAGTTAAAAAAAAATCTGGATACTTGTTTTCAGAAATTATTTCCATCCATACAAATAACTATTTAATAACACATGATAAATTTCTTGGAAATGTACTAATTACGTAGGCAAGACAATATTTCCGTATCCGCAACAAAATTTACGTAATATTTCCAAACATTTCTTGTAACTTTTGCAACAAATGTTTGCCGTACCACTAGCAGGTTTTTGGTTTCAATTAAAAAAACCTAAGCACAAAAGAGTTTGTGAAAATGTGAGACGACACCAAAGTGGCTTATATTTCTGTGGCTTGGTGCTAAAAAGGCCAATGTCATAGGATACAGTATATGACATTGGCCTTTTTAGTACCAAGCCACAGATTTAATGTCGAGTACTCTGTTAATAAAAGTTAATACGCATTTTTATTGAAAACACTTAAAACATTTTTAGCCACTTTAAAGATTTGGGACATTGATTTTGCAGTAGTATGCCTGAATGAATAATGTTTTAACAATCAGTTCATAAACTCCTGCATGTAAAAAACGAATTGTTTACACTGTAGCTTTGGTTGTGTGTCGAGAGACATGAAAGCAGACACAGAGCACGGCACATGTGACGAGAGTCGTCTAGAGAATGTCCGTTGTAGTCGACCAGAGTAGTGCCAGACCGGACATGCCTTTCATATCGTCAAAGCCAGTCGTAAAACATTTTACTATAGCAAGTCTCGACTAATGGCCCATTAAAGTGGAGGGAAAGCATGTATTTAGCTACAGCGTACAGACAAGTAAAATTAGAGTGAATCTGGCCTGAACGAACTGCGTACAAGTGCACAGTATTTTTTTTTCCAGTAGGCAATGTCCATAAGAACATTTGTAAGACATTTTGACAAATGCACTACTGATACGTTAATTATTGTATTTGTCTTCTTTACATAACTGTTTTTAATTATAGGTGCGATTGACTTATTGTTGCTACTGGTCGTATCGGTTCAGTGCTGACCAAGACGAATTACGAATACGAAGGGCGCATCGCAAAGTCAGTAAAAGGAAGACGAAATTATTTTTTTTCTTCTGTTCTTTTGGCTTTCTACGAATTGAAAATAAATATGACTACTAACCAATAGAAATATTATAAATGAGAAAGTAATGTTGTCTGTCTGATACCTTTTCACGACTAAACCTCTAAACTGATCGCAGTGAAATATGGCATAGATGCAGCCTGGAACCTGGAGAATAACTACTTTCATCCTGAATATTTATGACGAAAGATAATTGTGGAATGTTTCTACCAATGAAGCAAAAAAAAAAAAAAAATACTTTACAGTACTCTGGCTAAAACACGTGATGTATGAGATAACAATGTATGTCGAAAATATCGGCCTTAAATAGTTTTACGAAAACGTCCACGATATTATATCTACGTATAAGCGAACGTGGACAAAACGGGGCACGGGGACAAAACAGGGTATCTAAAACATTTGGCGATGAATGAGTCAACGAGAGATTCTGGTCTTTAGCGCTGGTGAAGCGTGATATGGAGCAGTGCCGGAATGATTGGGCGGGGGAAACGGGAGATCCTCAAGAAAATCAGCCGACCAACGGCATCGTTCGGCACGATTCCCATATGCGAAAATCAGGCGACCAACCTCGCCGGGAATCGAACCCGGATCGATTTGTTGGGAGGCAAATGATCTGACAATTCGGCCACCGCGACCACTATCTGGCGATGAAACTTTGGGAGTTGTTTTGCGTGAGCTCATGAAAGCTTCTGAGAGAAAAAAAATCTATATAATTTATATATAATTACGTGGGCCAAGTCGCAGCGGGGCAACTAGATTAACTATAATTAATTACTTACTGATAGCAGTTTGAATCATTAAATAACAGACTATAATGCTGTATTTCTAAACAAGAGAAGGTTTTTGTAATGCCGGCATGTAAATAATACTTCAGAGAAAGTGACTTTTTAAAATACAGAACGAAATTATGTATACGTTTCCAATTAATTCAGTGTTAATTTGTACTTGAACGCCTTTAAGCGGTGACACATATACTTTTATTTATGGGAAATATGTAGCAAAGTTCAATAAACGTTTCTGCCTTAGTTTCACATGTATCCTATTAGTACATTTAGAAGTACGGCAGTCTCTTAAAATGCCGTTTTTAGCCAATGTTGGAGCTCTTAGAAAGTGTTTTTAATTAGCATGGTGTTTTAACAAGGACATGCTGTCCTTGTCCGAAGTGTGTTTTCTTATTGTACGTTGGCACAATGGGCACGTGTGGAATAGTTATAAAATCGTATTTACGAACACACTGCAACACATGTGAAGCGCGTGGTAGGCGTCTGTTGTACCTGGCTTGTCAAACGTTTACTTACTGTCGTGTGGTGTGAAACCCGGCTGTTTGTAAACATAGCTCCCGACCGAACACAAACACTGTTAACGTAGGCGCTCTGTCAGTGTAGTGAGGACGTGTGAACGATTACAGCGCGGCGTGTGTGTATGTACAGTACATCAGGCAGGAGCGAGACTGTGATAGTGAGACAGGGTCGGGCGCTGGAAGGACTTTGGTCCACGCTTAAATTAAAGTAAAATTAATTATTTCTTCTACTCAAGAGCCGTGGGGTGAGCAAAGATAGCGATTTACATACTAAATTATATTCGATAATGCTCTTTTTTTATGCCGTCGCTTTCGGACATAAACATTTTGCTGCATTAAGAAGAGGTGAATAATACTAAAAGAGTACAAATTTAGAAAAATAATTATATAAGATTATATTTTCAAGTGTTTTTTGAAAGTGAGAATACTTATTTGTTCACAGTTTAATCCATTCTGTAGTAATGTCAGCGGTGGCACGGTTAGAGGCACGGCACGCAGCGATGTACAACTGACGTCATTAAATACACGACGATATTTGTGCGTGACGTCACAATTGGCAGGAATTCTGTCTGAACGTGTGCATCGTGCAGCCAGCGAATTTAGAATCCGAAGAAGTTCGCCTCAGCGTGCAAGAAGCTTACACAATGGTGGAGGTTCTGTGCTAAGACGCGGTAAGTGAATATTGTTCATGTGGCGTGAGAATACACATATGGTGCTAGTTGTGCTGTTTGACTTTTCAACAAATGTTGTTCGTTTTCTACGGTAAAGTTAATCCTACAACATTTTAGGAAGATAGTCTAATTTCTTACGGACGAGTTCGACATGGAAAACCTTCCGCCGCTAGCTAGGCTGGAGTCGATGTGGGGGTTAAATAAAATACTTCTTAGTCATGGTAACAGACGATTCAGGAATGCTACAAGGTGGAAAGTCGTTATAGAAGGACACTAATCACGGCGAAGTATGCATTTTATTGTGGAACGTTGCACCGTTGCAGTACTTGGGTGTTACCGAATTTGTAGTGGAATTAGTACAAAGATGGAATTCGTCTGTTACAAGTTACAATCTCTATACATGAATAATTTCAGATTTCGAGGTGGTTTTTGCTTTAAAATGAAGCTTGCGTAATTACTTAAAAAACTATTTCAGGATTCTTCAATATTCTGCCTTGAAAGTTGGTAAAAATAAATAAAACGTGTTTCCAAGTTCTCATCCGTATCTCCCAAACCATTTATTATAATTATCGAGGTGGTTTTTGCTTTAAAATGTAGCGTACGTAAATATCTGAAAACAGAACTCAGGTTTTTTTCGAAATTCGACAATTACGGGTGTGAAAAGTAGTAAAATGTTACAGAACTCTCGAAAAGTGAGAAATAACTCAAAAGTTGCAATCGATATATTTTTGCTCTACAAAAGACAGTTATTGATTATCATAGAGAAATATAGATGAATTAATATCAAAGAGGTTCTGCAGTTAAAGTACGCTCAGCGACTGGATAAAGCTGTTTGTATTGATTGTATTATTTAATTATTTACTTATTTAACGGCTAGCTTTGCTTCATATTTCTTTGCTTTCGAACTTAATTTGGGAATGTTTTCTATTTCATTACGTACTTCTAGCTTCGTATGCTGATCGATGTTTTTATTTTTCAGTAATATGTCATTAATTTCATCGGCCCTTGTTCTGCTCAGCAGATATATAATTTTTTAATTGATAAAGATATACAGAGAATACAGTAACACAATCAATAAATACGGAATTAAAAATTAGTTACTCTTTTCTATAGTACACGCGCGCGAAGCCGCAACGGGACAGCTCTCTCTCTCTCTCTCTCTCTCTCTATATATATATATATATATATATATATATATATATATATAAATGAAATAAATATAATAGTAAATTATATATAGGGCCTATATATAAGTTAATAAATTTTTGTAATAGAAAATTTAATTATGATGAAAGCCGTAGGCTTACATGTAAACAACTACTTTTGGCATGATCTCGACACCAGTCTAATTAGAGACGAAAATTGCTTCCTAACCTGTAACAAAATTAACCTTACCCGTGGTAAATACGAAAAACGCAGGTAAATGGAATGATGTCGAGTTGTTATACGTGTAATGTTTTCATACTCGTGCGGGCAACGGAACACGACCACAGCAGCGGCAAAACAGTGACACGAGTCCCCTGCCGTCGGCGGTTTCAATGATTTGAAACTAGCCTGTCGGGGCACATTTGATTTTACAAACACCCAGCGAGTTATGGAAGGTTAGTCTTTCGATCTCGCGGCAGCACGGCCTCGAATGACACGTATAGACATGCAAAATTCGCGTTATTTTCTGACAGCTGACTCGACTCCGAGTGACTGTAGGCTCGTTCGACGTCTCCCGCGGGCAGAAATTGTCGTGACTTGCCACGGAGAGTGCTTACTTACATGGTAGAGAGGCCAATCTATGTAAAGACGTAACACAAGTAAATATCGACACATAAAAGTTTGTGGCCAATTGAATCGCAGATACGCTCTGTTATGTATATGAAAGCGAAATGTATTCTGCTACCAAATGATAACGCGAATTTTGCATGTCTGTATACGACATGAGTAGGGACTCCTGTTTTTCGCGAAAAGAATGTTGCCCCACTTTGTTTTAGTGCCTTACGTACACATCTGCAATTTTGCTTCATGGTTATTGGCAGCATGCCTTTATAAAGTGACGTATCTCATTTGACTGAGCCAATTACAATAACGTTCCTGCAACAACACACGTCCGTGATTTGCCGGTAAAATATCAAGGCTCGTGAGAGTTAAAATATCCAATCACTGACCACGAAGTAGAACTGCAGATGTGTATGTAAGGCACCGAAACAAAGTGAGGCAAAATTGTTTTCGCGAAAAACAGGTGTCCCTAGACATGAGGAATCGGCGGCGAAGGGATATACCCGCACACCAGTGGAGCATCGTGGTCGTGTTCCAAGTACGGAAAGGAACATTTCGCGAGTCCACTACCACGTGTACACACAATCCACGACCATTTGTCTATTAGCTGCTATTCACTGGATCTGCAGACAATGAACGAATAGACGGGGCTTGAGTATACATATGATAGGGGATTCTAACGTGCAAGTATTTGAACTCGCGAAATTTTACTTTCCCTAGTTCGAAGACATGCTGCGCTAAGCAAAGACCAGAGACTTGCAAATGTCGCGTTATTATCTGACATCATACTAGACTACAAATAACTGTGTGCCCATCTGACGTCTGGTGTTGGGCCGCAGTTTGTGTGCCGCGTCTGGAGGACTTTATCGACCAATGAATCATAGGAGGAATTTTACTGTTGTTCATATATCATTGGCAGAGATGGATGAGCTTACCGTACGTTGAAACCCAGCAAACAGTCAAGTTTTCCCGCGATAAACAATCATCTTTAATCATTGCCAATGATTAGAGACACTGGACAATCGCGAAAATATTTAACATATTCCCCAATAAACTGTAGTATCTCAATCGTGACACGTATGAGCAGTTTTCTGGCAAATCACACACGTTCTGTGTTATTTACAGTTCCAATTGGGTCTGTTGAAGAGGGACACAGTGTTTCATATAAACGATAGCCAGTAAGGTGCAAAACCTTCAGTGTTATACATAGCATGTTGGAGCCTAGCAAACAATCAACTTTTCCCGCGATTTACCAGTGTCTCTAGCTATTATATATGATAACCGTAAAATTCCACTGTCCTATAATTAGAGATGATAACGTAGCTGTCTGCAGACCAATAATAGGCATCAAATATTACAATAGCAAGAGTCTTATTGGCTTAGTTAAATAAGTCAACAACTCTACGCACACTGAAAACCAGTCATCTTTTCATGAGATGAACGTACTTTGAAACCCAACAAACAGTCAAGTTTTCCCGCGATAAATCATCATCTATACCTATAATGCAAGCGCAACAAAGGTACAGATGATTCGGGATAAAGTAAGCACCACTGAAACTCTAGTTACGTTTTTCCTTTCAGATAATACAGGATGTCCCGGGAGGTGATAGTACTTGTCATTGTGATCAAAAAACTTCCTGCGAACATTGGATCAATATGGGACGGTGGTCGGTGTAGCCCCATTTGAAGTTATGTTCCTCCTTGCAATGACAGATCATGTCACAGTCAAGGAGGCAATGCAGTGTCATGGAAACGTGTTTACATACACAGAACCGACTCATGTGGACTGTGACTTTGAACGTCGTGTCTGACATGACATGAAACAAAATGGTTGTGTACTTTCATCATGTTATTAAAGCTATGGTAAATAATTAGTGTGTTATTAATTAAGTATTACGATTTCCTTGTAAGTGAAACGAGGAACATAACAGCAAATTAAACAATAACAGTAATTTTAGAGCTTGTCAATGTTTTCAATGAAATAGGGCTATTTCGACAACCATGTTCATATTAATTTTTTGATCACGATGATCAGTACTATCACATCCCAGAATATTGCCCTTTCCTCCCGTGACATCATGTACAATGCTGCATTTTATTGTAATCAAAGCAATTATCCATCATTTCTACTGCTTGTACGAAAATTATTATTTTTTTGTCATAAACGAGAGAAGATTTCGAAAAAGTGTTGCACAATTTTGTTAAAAACAGTGTGAACTGTATCAGCGAATTTCTTTCAAGGCAAAGTACACAATGGTTTCACGTAATTATGCAATTAAATAAATTCTTTTTGATGATCTAGTTAGCCAATTCTGTATATCTTTTGCCTAGGAAAAATTATACTACACAGTAAAAACAATTTTTAAGAAAACTATGCAACTGTTTTACGATATCTGCTCCAGTTTAGGAATAAGAAAATAATTATCGTGACAGCAGTAGGAATTATAGGGCTTGTTCCTTAGTTTTGCAATTAGTTAGGATTTTTTTATTGTTACCTAATACTCATACCAAAATATTGCTCCACAGTTTTGACACTAATATGTCATAATTTGTAGCTGAATTTTTGGTAGCAATGTACTGAACGATTTTTTTTTTTTTTTAGATTTCATCATCCGAAGTACCACTTTTTATGTCGTGAAAATAAGCAAAAATACTAAGGATCATGGCCTTAAGTAACAATCAAAGCGTAGAACTTGTACTGTACTCAAACGTTCACACCTGAGGATACAGTTCTAGACAATTTGGATTTAAAAAGTGCTCACTTTATCGCGAACGACCTATACGAGGCCCGGGGCCAAAACGTCACGGACAGTGTTCTGGTGAATATAAGCCATTGAGTTCTAGCCTATCGACAAGCAGTAACGGGATATTCACACGTCTCTTACTAATATTTAGAGGCGCGAGTATTTCACGTATAAATCTGGCAACAGCCTAGAATTCTCAGTCCTATACTTGCACTTGCCAAAGTCGAATATCCAATGGAGTCCATACCGTACAAGTGGGTAGTACATGTATTCACCACGACTTGTTTCTTATTTGTCACTGGATTGCAGTCGTCATATATGTGTTACAACAGCTGTCGTCTAATCACAGAAAGGGTGGTGAAGTATATATTATTAGCGTTCAACCTGACTTAAAATCAATACGCGAAATAATCGTGTCTCTACTAATATTGCATTTCTTGGAACATAACCACGACACGTCACTACTGCTGCTACGATAGTTACCAGAAGAGCGGGGATGTTGCCGATCAGCCACGCTGTGTCCTCAGAGTCGTGTCTGCCGTCCCGACAACAATCGTGCCTGGGGAACGACGGGCGGACACGTCTGCTTTTGTTTCCGGCGACAACGAACATAACACCACACTGCCTCGCATCAACCGTCGCAGTCAACGCGCCAAGATACCGTGAATAAAACATGGGCACATTTATATGTCGCCCACATAATCTGGTGGCCACTGTTAAGGTTAATTCTACTAGGGGTTAGAAAGATCTATGTTAAAAGTTTGGCACAGGGAAAGTTTCAGACGCTTGTTGAACTGTGGTTAAACTGACCAATCACAGAGCTTTCGTATACATAAAATTACAAGAAGTTGATTTTTTAAAAACTTAAGAGTGCGTGGTATATAAATAAACGTTGAAAACATCAATTGATTTCGACGCTTTTTTCGAAGCCAATATGGATAAAATATTCAATGACAATCCTAGATAATGGTATTTGCCAACTTTATAAGTAAATATTTATCAAGAATTACTAATTCGTTACGCATGATCTCTTGCCCCGCAGTTAAATGCACGAGGTTCCGGCGTCAGAAGTTCGTAACACTGGAAACAATTTTGTTTAACACGTTGACTAAAACTATTGTCTAGGATTGCTATTGTTTAACTTTCGCAAATTTGCCTTCTAAGAGGGCGTGGTACATAATTCAACGCTAAAAGAATTAACCTATAACCGAAGGTTTCTTGAAGCCACGTCGCTTGAGCTCTCTACCCCCGTAAGAAAGGCGGCGTACTGCACACATATACCTCAACGAGTCGACAGTTCGCATTGCTATAAACTTGGTATCGTTGTAATCAGATGAATGGTGCTATTGGTAAAAAACAAAATATTTGAATGAAATAAAACGTTTTTAGTGCACCTAAGATGTCACTAATTTTCGACATTATTTTTCAGCAATATTTGAAAAATATAAAGATGCGTCCTTTCATGTTTTAATACCTTTTGTCCATTAGGCCGTGACATCTAATCTTAGAATCAGGTATTTCATTTTAGTAAGTCTGAAAGTTTTCCTTAGTTGTATGCTCCCATAGTCATGCATATTTTAATTTTGACATTCCGTTATTTGAATACTATGCATGATAGAAGTGTTTCCATAAGGGGAAAATGCAGTCTCAAGTGACGTCTGCAAAACTGACATAATTTCGTACTCAAACAAAATTATTAATTTCACACCTGAACGGCCTTAAGTCCCGTAGGAAAATGAGTATTACGAAAACACTGCACGCCAGTTTGGCGCGCCGCGAATATAAGCGATGCTGTTACCGTCGAGTGTGGGAAGTTGAACCTTATCACTTCACTGACTCCACGCATTAAACTCAGAAAATTACATCCGATGTATATAGTCCTTTTAGTGCGTTGTCCTCCGGACAATCAACCCTTTGTAAGACTCGGCTTTCGGTGCATCAAGTATATTGCAGGTGATTCTAAACACGAACATACTACACGCTCGTCATTGCAACACCTCTTCTGTTTGGCCATGTCACAATGCAACATGTGTCAAATATAATTTTACAGTATACCCTGGTAAAAGTCAAGACGTCTTGTAAGCAAGCCTTAGTTTCTCGCGTTTCGTGCAGGACTTCATTCATCCATGATCTAAACTTCTCTGAACAGATAGTAAACCTTATCCAGATGGTTCAATTCTGACTGGTCGACTATTTCAGGAAAATGACTTCCAGATTTGGCAACAACCTATTGATAAGCTCTACCTTCATAGAAGTAAGAATAGAAGACTGGAGCTGTGTAAGACATTTTTATTCATTCAGTATAATTTTGGCAATGTCAACGTATTGACGATAGCAGTCATGAATGTATAATGGTCCACATGTATTCAAAACAGTTTATTAATTTCCTGTGCTGTAACCTGTGCAAAATGTCGTGCTAAGTGAAACAGACATAATAAAATGTTGTCATATCAAAGATGGATGTACTAGTCCCTGTAGCAATGTGTGCGAGACTGAAATGTTATACTTCACTTCACTTAGTTTACTAGACGTCATCTAGATTGATTGAATGGGATGGTTGATGGTTAGATGTGCTCACTGGAAGCAGCGAGAGGCAGCCTATCGACAGTTAATACGGATTCTCGTTGACCTCACGTCCACGACGCCAGCCAGCACGTCATTATCTGATTGGCTGGGCACACGCCACAGCCTGCAGAGCACCTCTTGCTGACCTACATGCGAGACGCATTCATCCTAACAGTTTCCAATGCAAACATCTAAAAAGATGTTCATTTGGCTATGTTCCAGTTGGCACTTTTGGTTACTGAAATGGTTACGTGACTCAACTATCGCAGGTGCGACGCAACCATAGTCGTCATACAATAGTGAGGTCTGTGCTGCACAAAAAAGACATACTGAGAGTCAAGTGCTGCGGGCCGGCTAAGCTATTTGCACATCCCCACGGACGTTTTACATCTAGCCCAACTACGGTTGGCGCAATGATCACAGAACTTGCCTTCCGCCTAAGTAACTTGGGTTCGATTTCCGACGGGTTCGCGTATAGTAAACGTGACGGACGGTTTCGTTGGTCGGCGGGTTTTCTCGTGGTACTCCCGTTCATAGGAGGGTGTAGCTCTGTAGGAAATTTCAGTTCCCTAAAAGTAATGGGCAGAATAACTTCTCCAATATTCTAAAAATTAAAATTTTGCCGTATGTACTCTCATAACAGCAAATTTTTGTTATGTTAACTAGGCGTTTCTAAGTTCAAAAGTTTTTAAACACAAATATTGGCTAGTTTATTCAGTACATATGATTTTTTTAAATCTCAAGCTGTACACATTACATTAACTGCACTGGATCAACCGATTTAGTTTCGTCTTTCTCGGTCAAAATTTTTGATTGAAATGGACACCGTGTGGCTGCGAACTGCAAAACTAGAAGTTGTGATATTTGTTTAAAAGGTCACTTTGTATGCTTCGTTGTATACAATCAACTAACCAGAACAGAAGCTGCAATCGCACAAGGAAATTCCACATTTCAGGTTATGTGTTAATAAGTGAGGGTTTTCTTCTTGAAACGATCAGCTATATAATGCAATGTATGCCCGTTATTAGAGTTTCTCGTGGTTTTTTTTATAGTAATGCATAGAGAAGGTGATTTGCCTATAGCGGGAATACTTTAATGTTTTCTGTGTTTCTACCACGGTCGTAGAAGAACAGGTCTGGACACTCGCCTATCTACCAATGTATTTTGCTTGACCCCCTTGTTGTTTGGCTGAAGTTCGTCAAGTTACCGAGAATGTTGTACTTTTTGGCGCTATATCCGGGCGGTCGGACTCAAAACTCCGCCCACTTTTTCCATTGTTTACATTATAAAGTAAATAAAGATTTCTGGAACCATGATTTAAAATTGTGAGCGAAGGAAGTATTTCATAAATTGATAAAAAATATGTATTGATAAATTGTTTATCTTAGTGGGAGGGAAGTGGGCGGAGTTTAGCTCGACCGCCCGACTTACAGCGCCTAAAATGTATAGCATTATCGGTAACTTGGTGAACTGCAGCCAAACAACAAGGGGGTCAAGTTTCCAGGCGAGGTCCAGACCTGTTCTTCTACGGCCGTGGTTTCTACGCACGTTAAGCTTATCAAAACTTTACTGGCTTTCTCTTGTATGTGGAGTTGTTACCTTATTTGACTGGCCAGTAAGAATCCCGCTATTGTAATACTTGATGTCTGTTATTGGTCTGCAGACAGCTACGACGTTCTCTTATACGTATCTCACCCAATCATATATGTTGCAAGAAACTGCAGCGTTTTGAAGTGTATGTTGGCACAAATAATTTTCGCGATATACCACAATCTCTAGTAATTCACATTAATAACTGACGAACATTAATTTTCTTATTTATCGACGGTTGAGGTTATGATTAATTTATTACTAATTAAAGCACTTTAATTTACTTTATTTTGAAAAAAATAAGACTTAAAATATCTTCTTGCATAGTGATGGTTTACAAAGGTTTTGACTTTAAAAATTCTCTGAAAAACGAAATAAAATTACACGTATAATCAACTTTTATTCCACACCATTAAATGTATTTAGTTGCTTCATTATTTTTGTTTCCCATTTTAGTACTTGTTTGTTGAAACTCGCTTATAAACAACGTAAAATAGAAATAGCGTGCACTCTGTATTCAACAACAATTACAATTTAAGTTAAAACTTGAAAACGTAACACTGTGACGCTGTTTATTTGGCAAGAATTTCTGCCCAGCAGGAAAAAAAAAAAAAAAAAAAAAAAAAGGAGAAAATCTGACAGTTCACATTTAGCTGCTTTTTCGTCCTTGTTTTGTGCTTCCGTTTACCGCATCCTTCGCGTTCCGTCGCTTCTCCACCGTAAGCCTTTATTTCATGTCATCCTCCAGTGTTCGGCGAACGCCTGCGTGCGCCCAGTCAGATGTTTGTTCTTGGGATGTGATGTCCTGTCCTCGGGCCCTTCCCTTAAGATACTTAATTTTATCTAGCCCGAGTGTTGAAAGTATTGTTATTTAATCACTTAATTGTTTATCCAGTTTCTCTACGTGTGGCATGCTGCAAGATAGGACACTAATGATTATTACTGTTCAAGGTCAAACGCTAGCACCTCTGTCGATAAATGCTATTCTGGACGATGCTTATTGGCCGCTGTTCTGCTGGTATCGTCGTCTTACAACCGACTGATTCTTGCGACGTGGTTATACGGGAACTCTTCTCATTTGCGTACGACAAGCCCGCTATTTATACATATAAAAAAAGGAAGTGATAGAAGCGGCTTAGTTAAGGTCGTCAAGAATAATACCGTCTTTATTCACGGAACATTATATTGGCAGGTAGTTTTTTCGAAGTAAATTTTTCTTCGACTTTTTTTTTAGTTGACTACGCTGTAATTGCATTTTTGAAACCTATGGCTTAAAGCTAGAGATGTGCGAATTTCACGTCATTGTTTGGTGGCAGGCTAGAATTCACAGGACAGTACTCTCCGGGCAGAGCCACTGTTTTTTGGTGATCAAAATTTTGCAGCAACTAGTTTCAATGCCTTACACGCACATCTGTAGCTCTGCTTCATGGTTATTGTCAGATTGACCTTGTGCAAAGGTGTTAAAGATTTGACTGTGCCAATTAGAGTAAGATCGCTTAGACACGACACGTGTGGGATTTGCGGTTTGAACACCAAGGCGTTGAGAGTTAAAAACAATGATCTAAATCTCTCTCTCACTCACTCAAGTTGGTTGGTGCTAAATTCTGTTCGCCAATCATTGGCTCTAGCTCCGGGTCTTCGTATATTTGCGTGCCCGCATTACAAAATTGAACATTTAACCTTATAGCATTGGTTAAAGAAGTCATTTAGGTGCGGCGCAACAAATGTCGGCCAACAGCAGTATGTTAGAATCTGTGTACAGTACTATAGGCGTTTATAAAAAGCCCCTCGCTGGAGTAGGTTATGTTATCTCAGTCACGCGACCAAGTTTTGCCAAGTATAATTTGATAAGCACCTGCAGTGTTATTCGAGGTTTTAAAATAACGGGAATCCAAAAAAGCCCACATATTATCTAAATTTTAATTTTTTTTTTTTTTTTTTTTTTGTTACATCCACAGTGCATTCTTTACACGACCAAGAAAGCTGCTCCGGAAAGGAAGTGAAAATGCGAGCAAAGTTTGCACCTAACACGGCGCAGTGCTGCCATTTCGGCCATTCTAGGGCCCAACAAAAGTCACCTGATGGGGTATATGTTGCTATCCTTCCAACTACTTTTATTAGACGCAAACAAATATGTGAAAAGAAATTTTGACTTCCGAGCAGATGAACTGCTCTGTGGCGGGGCAAGGCCAGTTTCTAGAAAACATCACATGTCTAAATAATTTTGCAGCAGCAAAAACCCTTATTAGTTTAGAGGAGAAAAATGTTTTAATTTATTTTCCATATTGTCTGCGAAACTCTCAGTGAAAGAAAAATTATGATTATTGTTTAAAGAGTTAACTATCTGGATTTTTTAAATTGGTTTATTGTAACTATTTTTGGCACTTTAACTGTAGTATTTCAAGCACATCGTAATGTACAGTTACTTGGGTTAGCTTTGTACCGGTCAGGGCGATTTTGTACCATCAGCATAGTTTAAATTAAAATGAAGTATTTCATAATTTAAAAATACTACTGTGTTCTAGATGAATGAATTTGTTAATCTTGAAGTTTATATAGTGATTGAATACCCCAATGCTATTATAAAATATAAACCACCTGGTACAATATTACCCCAAAATGGTACAAATTTATCCCAAATGACTGTACGCAATGTATCCTCTTTTATCGTGATTCAGTGGTGGACTGGCATTTACAAAACACGTACTAAACAGATAAATCAGTGTGTACGTGCGGAGACCTAAGGGCGACTCAGTACGGGTATCACGCTACACTCTAACCTTTAGACACACAGTCAGTAAACTGGCCAGCTTTCTTCTCGCCATTAACTCGCCTCTATGACACATTCAGTGGTAACTTCTATGACGTGTATTCAGCGCTGCAGTGCCAAAATTGGTACAGGGTATACTCACGAGCAAAGTACGGATATTTCCTGGTACCAGGTCACCAACAGTCCTTAGATTAAATTAGTAGAATGAAAGCAGAAGGTATACTGTACTGGGCTGAATCAACGAGAGGGTATACGGCGTATACCCACGTATAAAGCACTGCAAAGGTATGATGTACCCGCCTGCGCCTTTTTAAATATTCTGAAGCAAGATTATAATGCATAAAACGTCTGATGAAACACCCACTTTCGCCATTTTCGGCCACGAGAAAAATACTTTAAATTTATGGAATACCTGAAAAATCTAAACACGTGTGTAACGTTGTTTGAATTATATTTCTGAGCAGAGTTCACTTATACATACGTTGAGTAGTTTTCGAATAAACTTGTGTCGGCCGAAGTTCGGCGCCCTGGGCAGGCGTTGATTGAGAGTACGCTGTGGTGACTTTTTGGACGCTGGGAAACTCAACTCGGGTTCCTTTTTAAATGCCTCAGGTTAACTTATCGTAAACTTAAGAGCACGTGTCACTTATTTTGATGGTTTTTTCCTTAATTCCTTCATAATTAAAAATTTCACAAGATTTAATTGAAATTATTTCAATAGGAACCTAGCTAGTTACTTTACCTTTCATTACATACATTCTATTCGAAAAAATAAAGCGTAACTCTGAAATAATTAAGCTAATTTAAATTTTAAGATAAAAATTCTCTCTCACCAAGTAATAAACTCTCAGTATCTCCTAGAACTGATTTCGTCTTATAATACGCACCTGATAGTAAAATATTATGTTTATAAAAGGAATCATTGCCGGTTATTCGCTATAGCCTTCATTAATTAAACGAAAACGTTTATTGTTAACAAAAGAGTGACGCACGACAGTGTCCTCCCGGGTTCGGCAGAGCGCCGAAGACGCACGAGTGGAGTATCGGTTCTCGCTGGTCGCGTGTAGGCCCCGCCCAGTGTCGTGCGTGTTCAGTGTGAAACAAACGACTGCGGGTCATGTCACCCGACCGACGCACGCGTGTCTCCTCAAACGTCCTTGGACGCGGCCGTGTCATGCACACCTCGGGAATTTTCCGTTCTCCCCATATATTTTCAAGCTACATTTTAAATGCTCAATGATCATTAAAACTCATAAATAATCTTATAAACTTCACAAACAGCAATAGGCTATAAGTATTCATTTCGTCCAACTACAGCATGAAAAAAATTATTGTAATGCAAACTGTAAACTAGGAGACTGTTCGGAAAGTTAGTCAACGCCCAAGCGTCAGGAGATTATACCTTATCTAAAGTCAAGGAATATTGAAGTAGAATTTTTGTTAAAGTGTAATATATATATATATATATATATATATATATATATATATATATATATATATATATAGAGAGAGAGAGAGAGAGAGAGAGAGAGAGAGAGAGGAAGAGAGAGAGAGAGAGGGGCACGTACATGAATGCATACATACCCAGACACAGAGTAATAATCACTGATTTTATTTGCCTGACACTATTGTAGTTATATGTAAAAATTGTAAACCTACTAGTGGCAAGTGTAACGGTTATCTCAGAATTTCGGGCAGTTCAGGGAGGTGGGTGTAATATATCCCGATATTCCCACTGGCTAGGCCCCTACTATAGGAGTCAGCTTTCCCCGTGATATATCAGTGTCCCTCGACGTAATGCATTTTTGAGGTAGGAAAGCCGATGGTTGGAAACAGAAACACTCGTATGCCTCAGGTTTGGGATAACCTAAGCTCTAAGAACTCCGGGTTGGTATCGGAGGATTCCGTAGTCGCCAAGACCTGGTGTTCAGCTGAAATGGCACATATAAGCCTCACTCCCATAGGCTTGTAACATAAACAGTAGGCTACAGTTATTTTACACCTTCGTTTTAGGTCGAATGATTACCGAACTCTCTCCAGGCCAATAATGGAGTGCGGTTGCTTACTACGACAGAATATGTCCGATTCCCTCCCCTTTCTTGTCGTGCTCAGCATGTAGTGAAATCGCTGTCGACCAGATATTAGGCCCTAACTTGTAGGTAAGGTCAATTGCTTTCTGCCGATTTTTTTTATTTTATTAAAATACTGCTACCTGAGTGGCGACTTTAGTGGCCACCGAAAACAGTTTCCTCAGCGATGTCGCAGGGGGTCGCGGTCAGACAATCCGCCTCCCACCAAAGCGATCCTGATTCGATTCCCGGCGGGGTCGGTCCCCGGATTTTCTCATGTGGGAATCGTACCGGACGATACCGCTGGTCGGCGGGCTTTCTCGCGGATCTCCCTTTTCCCTGCCCTTTGCATTCCGGTACTGCTCAATCCTCACCTCATGTTACTCCTCACCAGCGCTAAAGATATCGATGTTAAGTGCTGACCAAAATCACTCACTCAGTGATTTCAAAGTGACTCAAGCCTGATAGTATGAGCGTTTTTCCATACTTTTCATCTTAGTTAAAAATAGAGTTTCAGTCACCCGTCGTATCCGTCAGTCGTCCGTCCGTCCGCACGCCGACATTCCGTCTGCAAATCCTGCGGTTCACAACAATCCGTCATCCATCCGTCAACCAATATACAAGTATCACAGCCGTCGTATTAAAAAAAAAAAAAAAAACAATCGTCGCCATCTTTAGAAGGCTGTGTTTTCATCCGTCGTCCGTCAAAAGTTATTTATTTATTATTTATTTATTGCCTTATTTTTCAAATGGCGAAGTTAACAATATTTTTTTTTTCTGAGTGATAGTTGACATATTCGAACATACGCATATTTATCGTTCCCATACTTCAAGTGGAGGCTAAATAAATAAACCTATGATAAAGTTAATTTGCGTTAAATTGTTACATGCATTAACTGGAAATTGCTTGTTTCTCAAAACCAAGATGCAAAAAAAAAAAAAAACATAGGCTACATTTTTGCTGAGTTCATGAGAAAAAAGAAAAAAATTACCAGATGTATTTCTAGGGTACAAACTAGAATCAATTTTTAATTTTTTTCTCCCATACTTACTTCCAAAACTTAGACATTTCAATTGAAATTTATTGCAATAGTGTTTGTCCCTCTTCTTAATAAGTTAACGAACTCTACCTCCCATGTCTGGGAAATAGTTCTGTTATGCTAGCTTCTTGACTGTGAAGTTGTTGTTACCATGACTGACGTCAAGAACTCGGAATCTTTGTAAGGTTAGTCTCGTATTACTCATCAGCCACGCCTTACACACACTGAATGACTCCCCGGGCCACTGTGTCGTGGTTTGGGGTGTTCTCCGATGACGTATTGTTCGCCTGACATCATCTCTCTGGTCAGCCCGACATGACGTAGTCATTATCTTCAGAAGGAAGTACCACCGACTAGACTCATGTTCCAGAGACCTGAGAGACAAATGACTCACTCAAACTCGCGTGAGTGTGTGACGTCTAGGCTCTGCCGCAAAGTTCATATTCCCATCAGGATGATATGTAAATGTTAGGGTAAACCGACCATACATCATGATATACCTTAAGGGGGCCGTCTTCCACGCGCTTAAATGCGTTGCAGTGTATTCGTAAGCAGGTTTTTTTTACGAAACTATCCACTTGTGCCTATTGTGCCAACGTACGGAAAGAAAACACATTTCGGACAAGGTCGGAAGGTAACTGTTGAAAAGCCATGCTTATTACAAACGCGGTTACTAAGCCTCCTCCCACCTCCGACATATCAAAAAACGGCTTTTTCAGACTACAGTTCTTCAAAATTTAATAACCGCTTGTATATGAAACTCAGATTGAGACTCTGCTGTAGACTCTCCATCAATAAAATTAAATGGTCTATACAGAGCAGCGCCGGAATGGAAGGGTCGAAGAAACGAGAGATTCTTTTGTTTACACATTTTTTTCTACATTTTTATTATTCTACTGAAAAACATTCTTCAGTTATGTTAATTATACCTTATTCAACCCTTCCTTATAGATCTTCCATAAATTTAATTTAATAATCTAAATATACTCTAAAAAAATCTTTGAGAATAAGTTAAATAAAAATATTTGATAGTTGTGATACATGCAAGGCGTCCACGCACACCGGTCCCACAATGAGTGCGCTACTTTAAAAATTGCGAAGACCATCATCTGTCGCCAAGCAACTGATATTGTGGAGCAGAAACATAAATTTATGAATAATCCCAGAAAGAATTTGACAATTTTATGGAATTTTTGAGATTCAACATTATTTGCTAGACTTAATATTTGTAAACCTATTTGTTCGAGGTTATTTAAAGCTCAAGGTTAGTGGCAAGTTATTTTTAGTTTTAGGTTTGAAGTTGTTTGAATCACGGTCATCGGAATTATGGTCTGCAGAATCCTGGTCATCAAAATGCTCATAGGCAGGGAGTTTAACACTGGACGTTTATATTAATATTTAAATATTATCTCACTGACTTATCAGAGCAGTGGTAAACTAGCTAGTTACTGTACTGTTTGTAACCTTATGCGTTGATTGTTTGGGCAAATACCACCTTTTACAGGCAGGTATTCATCTAATTGAAATTATGCTAAATTTGTGTGTGTGCGTCCAAAAACTTAAAAAAGAAAAGAAAAAAATTTTCTTGTGTCAAATGTTTGCTCGTGTGTTTCACAGAGTTATTATTATTATTATTATTATTATTATTATTATTATTATTATTATTATTATTATTATTAGCTTAATAGTGCTAGTGCTGTGTTAGCTAGCTGTCTGTATTCTTGTATTCTGAATCAGGCGTGATAGAACATTTTCTTTAGGTACAGTTCACATGGTATTCGTGCGTTTTTGGGGTTTCAATCCACACTTCAAAAAAATTGAAGAATTTTTTTGAAACTATATAGACGTTTAAATACATTATTTAAACATTTACAGTTTATTTTATTTTGGCTTTAGAACATGTATTATTAATGCATTCTTACCTTGGTGATGGTGTTGGGAGTAGTGATGACATCCAAGATAGCGGCCAATCCTTAATTCTTACCCACAATCCATGTTCTAGAACGTAAATTTACATACAACATCCGCCCGCAGACTTGATTGTTAGGCAGTGACATTGGCAGTGATTGCTTCCAGCTTGTTTGAAGGGCATTGCGAATGCGAATATATTCAGACAGTGATGTATTCCAAGGAGAACAAAATGAAATATCTTAAGCACTTGTTAATGTGTGATGTTTTTACAACGCTTCAGTGGTGACGGTCATCTCTTGATGCTTAGCAACAGATTAACTATTGAATATAGAACAGGATTGCTTATTAGAATATAAAACTCTGAGCTCTGTAAGGAGGAGTACAAAATGTTCTCGTTGATGTATCTATAGTTTCATGAAAACTAATTTTTTAAAATCTTAAACGAAAGACGTCGTTTTATAGCAAACAATGGGGTACATAAATTTTAAATCTCAGTTTTAAAGCTCTTCTATTCCTGCGCATCAAGTGCGTTGCAGCGAGTTGCGACCAAAAATTTTTTTTATGAAACCACTTAACACGCGTTATATTTGTAGCTCTACGAAAAGAACACACACTTTAAACTATGTCGCTATAGTTTTAAAAATTGGGCACATTTGTCTGAAACATCAATTTCGGCCACCCTGAAAATGGCAAAAAATGGCTTTTCTAGTCTGTCATATCTGGAAAATAACCAGACTAGAAAAAATCTATAGTAGTAAACGTTAAACTTTGAACAATGCTGCAAACAAATAAAATAATTAGGTCACCGTTTAAAATCTTATAGGGAAAAGTATAACAGTAAAGCACTGCACACTAGTTGAGTAGCTTGCGTGGAGAGGCGATAATACATTACATACGTCGGCCAACAGCAACCTTACCACTCTTGCCTCACACACACAAACGCAGCCTTTCTAGGGAGGCCTCTTAAGACCACAGGTCCCTATTTATGCTTGTTTAGTAAGTTTAATTTTTTAAATCCCGAAAGAGAGCAGATATCGCAAAACCGTTACACAGAAATGTTGCAAATTGTTCGTACTCCGTAGCGTAATTTTTTTTTAACCCAAAGTTATTTTTTTATAATTTTGGCTAGTTATTGACTTTAAGAAAATTTCATTAAATCGATAACTAGCCGAAATTAATTATATTTACTTTAGGTTTGGAAAAAAAATAGGCTACATAGACAAACAATTTCCAACATTTCTATTCAAAGGTTTTGCGATATCTGCTTCCTTTCAGGATTTAAAAAAAAAAAAAAAAAAAAAAAATTAACTCGCAAAAACAGAATAAATAGACACTGGCCATGTGTAAAGTGTGAGAGAGGCACGGCACCTAGGGCGATGTTGACTGGCTCATGTGGTGCGGTATCGCCTCTACAGCGTACGACACTATTAAGGCGTGCAGTGGTATCGTAGAACACTCTCCTGACTGACACTTTCAGAGGCAACCCTATCTTTTCATTGGTTAAAAGTTTTGAGCGAAATCGAATACAACTTTCTATTGTAACTTCAAACAACTCCCGTGAGTTTTTTTTTTTTTTTTTTTTTTTTTTTTTTCATTGGAAAATCATCTTCCGGAATGATATTTATAATCAACGTAATGTTTTGAAACCACCATTTCAAAATCGTTTGGAGTGTTTGTTCTTTTAGTAAATGTACATATTAGAAACACGTTTAGAAGTTCCTAAGGGGAAAAAAAAGTTTTGCTAGCACGCTGCAACAGCATAACAGTGCAGTTGTATTTTCTGTATTAATCGCGACGGAGGGATAGCTCAATGTTTTTATTCTGACGAGTGCTACAAGCGAGCAGCAAAGATGGAGGTGTTATTGATCCCTTTGCGTGCGAACGTCGACTTTATCGTGCTCACTCACACCAGCGGATGACAAATTCCGACGTCACTGATGCAATCTCCCCTCTCGCCACTCCGTAGTGTAAGAACGACCCCTGCCCTGCCTGTAGATCAGGACGAGGGCTACTTGACTGCCTGCTGGGGGACGCACAAAACAAGTTCCCTCTGCCGCTGAGTTCAATCGACTCACCTCATGACACACGGCTATCTCTGCAACAAGCTTCTGTTCCTGTTCAACAACTATTGTTTCTTTCACACGCACGGAGCACAAGCAGTCCTCTGCTTTCTTACATCCAACGTTCATATACATCTCCCGGCTGGTGCACACAAATATTTACGTCTGTCAAAATGAGTCCGAAAAAAAAAGTTTAATTTTACGCCATAGGCCTATATTTCAAATTAGTAATTTATGAATAGATACCTTTAAACTCATGTTAATATTATTTGCTAAATTAAGTAGTTACTGTTTTTACTTAAATTAAAAATTGTCTGAGAAAGCCTAGTTTTTGTTTTGCCCATTATTTTTAACATAGAATACTATTGTTTACCTTAAGTGTTCTTCTGTATTGTTTCACGTTAGTGATTTTTTGTATTGTTAGTAACATATTAGAAGATGTTACGTTCGTACATTCAGTGTTTTCACGTTTGTACGTATTTTTATTTTTGTGTTTGTAACTTTAAGTGTAAATTCAGAACGAGGGGGTCTGTAGATGGATAAGTGTAAAGGAGAGCAACATTTCTTAAGTTCGCCATTATAAAAGACATAAATAAATAAATAGTGAACATAATTCTACTTACACACAATGGATTCAGACTTTCGTGCATTAAGGGGAGAGAGCAAAATGTTAAATTTTATTTATTGATTTTGTACAATAATTTTTGTTTTAAAATATTTTTGGCAAATGTGTCAATGTTGACCGATAGAAGATTTTTGAGATTAATGTTGGCGATCGTAATAGTGTTATATGTTCATCTTATATTGGATTTGTAATCATTCTTGAAGGTTAACATATAATTCCCTTGCAATGATGCTGCATGACAAATTAATGAAAGATTCCATTATTATTTATGACATGTAGTTTATCAGGAATACATCCTATGTCAGGTGAAAGAGAAAATGTTTATAATATAACTTGAATAACTGGTATGGCTCGAAAACAAAAACACAAGAACATTATCTCATACTCCCCCTTAACTTACAAAAAATCTAAACTAGTTTCTCAGTTACCAGCTATACGTAGACTAGTTTTCTAAATACGTACCGCCATTTTAACGTTGCACACCTTTTTTAAAGCAATATTTGTTTTATATATATATATATATATATATATATATATATATATATATATATATATATATAATTATGAAAGACATAAGCCTACATATAACTAGATAATATACAACATTTTCAATATAATATGTGTGGTCACTGACGAACCGTTTTGGTTTTATTCTGCAGAACCCTTTGTATAACATCCACGTATATAGTTAATTTTTCATACACTTGACTATCATACATTTTCCAATAACACATGTGTATCGTTGGCTTACTTCTAAAACCTCGTAAGTCCATTTCAGCAAATTTTAGAGGCGAGGAAAAATAAAATATGCTACACCATATACAGAAGGTTTTTAATTTGAGCGTAGAAGAAAGATAATTCACAGTAGATTTAGCAGATTTAACACTAGAAGCGCCACGAAAATTAGCACCAAATTCACGTGGAATACAAAGTTTGGAAAATCTGGACTTACGAGGTTTTAGAAGTAAGTCAGCAGCATGTAAGAAGAAGACTGCCTGTGCTAATGAATTTCAAATGGCAAACTGCAGCTTACAGCGAAAATCAAATTTCATAAATTACACGGTGCTGGTCACATATATGTAACAAATATTGCATTAAACAAAATGTACGGCTCTTACTGAATTTTAATGAATGTACAGTAAAAAAACCTGTCTTAAGAAATTGCTCTTCGTGTCAATTTTTTTTCTGAAGGTAAGGTGAGTAAAGTTTTCGAAAGCGCCTCTAACAACAACACGTCCTGGACACAGGACCTCGTCTGAGTATGGAAGCAAAATTTTGGGGCAAGCATGAGTCCACGCAAAGAGTTACAAAACCGGCGCTACTTGTGATTGAAATTCGAGTCACAAGAGAGCTGGTATTTATGTTGCATTTAGAAACTATAACAAACTATTTGCTATGTTTCAAAATAATTTCTTGTCATTTACTACAGTTGTGTGCAGTAGGCCTATATCTTAAAATAGCATGGCAACCAGTTTTCAATTGAAATGTTGTAAAAGTAGATAAAATTGTAAAATGTGAAAGGTCAACCAGTGTATTTGGTTTATACATATCTGACCAAGCACTTTGTTTATAGAACATCAATAATCCATTCGTTTTAATAGGCATATGGAACGTTTCAACCAGTGTATGATACTGATACACTATATATGTATATGTATATATATACACTCACACAAACATACATACATACATACATACATTCATATATATGTGTGTATACATATATATGTATGAATGTATGCATGTATGTATGTATATTTGTGTAAGTGTATATACATACACACTCACGCAAAACCATACATACATACCTGCATATACACAAATTTATAAGGATGGTAAGATAGTTTTCCCATAGCGGCATGTCAAAGTCAGAATTTGCATGTTACGGGAACATAGGAATAACACATGCCAAGAGACTTACACAAATGAAATAATTTATACTGGAATGATGTCTTATGGGCTATATGCTAAAAGGTTTAAAACACAAAACAAAATTTTTGTCTATTTTTAAAAATCGCCACAAGGGAAGTAAATTGTCAGTATTTTCACAATTTCACTGTGTGTTTTAAATATTTTAGCATACGGTCCATAATATCTAATTTCAGTATAAATGATTTCATTCGAGTAGGTCAGTCTGTTTCTGCTGTTAGTTTATTCCCGTAACTTGCAAAAAATTGACTTTGACATACCGCTATGTAAAGAATATGAGAGCTAAAACGTTTTCTCAAGTGTAAAATGTAGTCACAAGTAAAGTCTATAAAACTAACACAATGTCGTTCAAATATAAATTTATACATTTTTGCCACGTGATTGCCTTTACGGGCAGCATTCACGTGGCAAAAAAATGCATAATTTTATAATTGTATGGCGACACAGTCTTCCTGTAGCCACGTCAAAGACAAAATTAACTAGTTACGGGAACATTAAACAACAAAAACCAACCTACTTACTCGAATAAAATAATTTACACAGAAACAGGGTATTATGGACCATATGAAACACATAAAATGCCTCTGTGTTCCTTTTAAATTCTGAAAAATATGACAGTTTTCTTCATGTATGGCAATTTAAAAAAAAAAATGCAAAGGGTTTTTGTCGTATGTTTTTAACAATGTAGCATATGCCCCATAATACTTTATTTCATTGTAAATTATTTCGTTGGAGTAAGTCAGTTGGTTTTTGGTATTTGTATGTTCCAGTAATTTACAAATGTAGACTAAGAAATGCCATTAGGGAAAGCCCATGAGAGCTAAGGAATTTTCACAAGTGGAAAATATAGTCACAAATAAAATCTACAAAAGTATAGCTCTGTCACTTCTGAGCTTCTCACACGCTGGTATGCGGTGCCCGTAAGATTGTTTATGCGAGTTTGATTTATTAAATCCTGAAAGGGAACAGATATCACAAAATCTTTACATGGAAATGTTGGAAATTATTTGTATTACCTAGCCATTTTTTTTTTTTCAAAACACAACTTTCTATAATTTTGTCTAACTATCAACTTAATTATATATTATTAAATTCAACAACTAACCAAAAGTATAGCAACATATTTTTGAAAAAAAAATTTACGTAGTACAAACATTTCTGTGTAACGGCTTGTGATATCTGCTCCTTTGAAGAATTAAAATAAATAAATAAACCTTACTAAAATAGCATAAATAGGGACCGGTGGCCATAAAGTATTGTTGCGAGTCGCGACTATCTGATTGAGCGATGTAATAAGATACAGTGATGGTAGAGCTAAAAGACCTTGGGGATTGTATTACCTTGAGTGATGCCACGATGACCACGTGCACATCGCGATTTCAGAGAGCAGTGTAAGCTGATATAGTGGCGGCATTAACATAGAGGCTCGGCGTACATGGTGCCGCTCATGTGTGATGGCGGCCACCTGCGTCCAATATCGGGTAACAGAAGAAGATATCGTGGTCTAGAGTATTCCTGTTCATTCTCTATCTTGCGGGGTTGTGCTTGACCTTGGTGCGACGTTTTTCCAGGAGGTTTGAGATCAAAGACTTGCTGAGAGAATTCGAGATGGTAGAGAGAGTATATAAGGGGGAGTTGCGGCAGAGGCGAGATAGTTTTTGACTGGCAGGTGCCTGGTGCGAGTTCAAGTGATAGTGAAGAGTGGCGAGAAGTATTGCGTTGCGAGTTGCGACAAGTGTTAGAGGGTGTCCGGCGAATTGGATCATGGCAAGTAGTGGGAAGAAAGTGTTTCTTGGCCACAAAAGGTTCATCTGTGCTCGGTCATTGAGTCCACCATTGTGAGTGATTAGAAAGACTTTCCATGTACAGAGAACTTATGAAGATGTATTATTTAGATTTTATAACCTGTATGTAAATAGTAGTTATTCGTTTTCTTTGACATCGATGGTGATTAATCATTATAGACATAGGTTTGTTTTTGTATAGATAGTTGTAAATAAACTAGTTTAGCTTTATTAATTTTTTTTCTTATCTAAGACCTCCATTCCTAACTTGTAACAGTATATATAGCCTACACGACAGACAAGTAACATGTGTTGAAGCCAGGTTGTATGAAGCGTGGTGTGGCTCAACCAAGAGCGCAGACCTGACGACGTAACCAACGAGAACGGTCAGGGACACACTACACTGCAGAGAGTGGCAGGACTGAGGTCGCCCGGCTCGTAGCCTTGCAGATAGGCGCTCGCGACCTTGACTGTGCTGACGAGCTGGCCGCTTCCGGGACCGCGACGTCGCCAACACGTAGATATGGTAGTGGTTTTGAACGCACGTTCAACTTACCAGAAGATTACTGGCATTCGCTTATAGGCCTACGTGGAGCTGTTACCCCATTTGACTGAGCCAATAAGAATCCCTCTAATGTAACATTTGATGCCTGTTAGTGGCCTTCAGACAACTACGTTGTGTCATACGTACATCAGCCAATCATATATTCTGGAAGAAACTACATACAGCGTTTTCATAGATATGTTAGTAGGGACCTCTATTTTTCGCGAAAAGAATTTTGCCACAGTTTGTGTCAGTGCCTTACGTGCATACCTGCAATTTTGCTTCATAGTTATTGGCAGCGTGTCTATGTGAAGAGCCGTATCTCATTTGACTGAGCCAATTACAATAAAGTTCCTGCAACACCACACCTCTGTGACTCGAGAGAGTTAAAATATCCAATCACTGACCACGAAGCAAAACTGCAGATGTGCACATAAACAGGGACAGGAATTTTTGGTGGAAATATTTTTGCCCCACTTTGTTTCAGTGCTATACGTGCACACCCGCAGCTCAACCTCGTGGCTATTGTCAAGAGTATTTTGTGCAGAGTTGTTATTCATTTGACTGTGCCGTTCAGTATACGGATAACTGCGACACATTACGTCCTTGATTTGCGTGTTTAACCTCAAGACGCTGGGTGGTACGGCATCCAATCACTGACCAGAGAGACGAGGTACAAGTGCGCACGTAAGGCACCGAAACTAAGTGGGGCAAAATGGTTTTCGTGAAAAATAGGGGCCCCTATACAATAGCACATAACATTTTCGCGGTATACCATCACCTCTAACTCATAGGTAGAGCCACGATTCAGTGAGGAAAATATTTTGCAACCATTAGATTTCAGTGCCGTTCAAGAACATCTGCAGACATGCTCCATGGTCAGTGATTGCATATTTTAACTCTCGCTTGTCTTGGGGTTCTACTGGCGGATCACAGACGTATGCTGTCATAAGAAACTTATTATGATTGGTGCAGTCAAAAGTGAGACGTGTCTGAACCACAGTCGTAGAAGAACAGCTGGTCTGGACACTCGCCTATCTACCAATGTATTTTGCTTGACTCCCTTGTTGTTTGGCTGTAGTTCACCAAGTTACCGAGAATATTGTGTTTCATTTGCGCTTCAGTTAGGGCGGTCGGACTCAAACTCCGCTCACGGTTTTCCATTGTTAAATTTATAAAGTAAATAAAGATTGCTGGAGCCTTTTCTTAAATTTGTGAGCGAAAAAAGTATTTCATAAATTGATAAAAAATACGTTTTGATAAATTGTTTATCTCAGCGGAAAGGAAGTGGGCAGAGTTTAGTCCGACCGCCCTAACTGCAGCGCCAATAAAACACAATATTCTCTGTATCTTGGTGAGCTACAGCCAATCAACAAGGGGTCAAATATCCAGGCTGTTCTTCTACGGCCGTGCTCTGAACTAAGACATACTGCCAATAACTACGAAGAATAACTGGATATGTTCACCTAACAACATGTTCACGAAATATCTTCGCGACAAACTCGCGGCTCAGCCCATAGAAAAGTGATCAATTGCAATGGTATTATATTATTGCTGGACAGAACATTGCTAGTGTTTAATTAGTTATTATATTTGTACTAGCAAACAGTCAATTTTTCCCGTGACTTTCCAATGTCTCTAACTATACGTCTCTATCTATTGGCTTGTAACCGTACACGCTGTTATGTTAGTACGTGATGTACCCACGGGTCATCCCCTTATTTATTACTGGCTTCCATTTCCAACAGATGTGTTAAAATATATGCGTTCTTGACGTTCAATCACCCCTAGAATGAATCCACGAAATATTTGTTCCTCTAATAACTGCACGTCTCGACAGCGAAAGGGTTGGACTATAGAGGAATAAAGTCAGAGACGTTGCGTCTATAGATGTAGTTCAATGCTAAGGACCTGAAAATTTCGCGTTTTCTTTTAGGCATAAGATAGAATTCCAGCAACTGTTGTTGGCGTCACTTTCGCGATTATCTCTTCACTTATTTGACATCTTCTAAAAGTCGCTGAAGAAATAACGAACACATGTAACTAATTGCACGCCCTTTTTCACCGTGGAAGCGAGCAGCTGTCCTGTGAAAGCGAACAGCTGCGGTATGCTTCATTTCACAGATCTTTTTGGAGGCTAGCAGTGAACCTGCGAATTTTTCCGGTCCCTATTTATTTTACCTTACCTGACGGAAAAACGGGTGTACGCGCGTACACTTATTTTGCAGGCGAAATATTACTACCGCGCTGACTGTAATCTCTTCACTCAAATATACAGAGAAACAGCGGGGGCTTTCGTATGTTCTGAGGTCTAGAAAAGTTGTCAGTAAGGCGACGAACCAATTCAGAGTTTCAGGAAAATGGGAGTCACTACGACTGTCCTTTGTTGTGTCAATGCATTTGGCTTGAGCATTGTACCAGTGATTATGAAGGGGTCGAATAAACGATCAGTTGCCTGAGTCATTCCTGCATTCACTAACCCGACTCTCACTGCAGAGTTATTCCTGGAATGGTTTCGTCATTTCTTGGAGTGCAGTCCTCCTCATCGACTTGTATGTAATATTGTCGATGGACTCACATGCAAGCCATTTGAATCCAGACACACTGTCCTTGGCAGCTGACAATGATGTCAACATTGTGACATCCCCTACCCACTTGCACCACACACCTTCTTCAGCCTGTAGCTGTAGGGATTTTTATAAACCCTTTAAGGCAATGCTCGGTAGTTTCGTTGTTCGCATTGGTGCAAATAAACTAGATGGTTTTTTAACACAATGCTTTGAAAATTTTCGGGACTCTGCGCAGCATACAACACACCGCAAGAAAATATTGATTATTTGGCTTGTTTTAAACATATTTTGTAACACTTTGTGTACAAAAGTCTTTAAAAATAACGAAGTACGGTATTTATAGCTGCGAAAAATTATGGTTTAAAAATAGATATTTAAGTGTCAATGTAGCGATTTTTTTCCATAGTAGTTTGAGACGCCTTTCAGAACATTCTTCTTACTTCTGCAAAAGTAATTTCTTCAAGCACAAACAAGCAGTCGATGTGAGGAGAATAGCTGAAAGCTACAAAACGAACATTGTAAATTTACGTAAGCCTAACTCCAGGCCAGTGGTGAAGTATGAAGTGTTTCAGGACAAGATATGTTTAGCAATCACTAGGGACAGGAATTTTTAGTGAAAAGATTTTTGCCGTACTTTGTTTCAGTGCCTTACGTTCACATCTGCAGCTCAACTTCATGGTTATTGACAGAGTGTTTTTGTGCAGAGTTGTTTTTCATTTGATTGTGCAAATCAGTACACGGATAACTGCCACACATCACGTCTGTGATTTGCAGGTTTAACCTCAAGACGCAGAGTGTTACGGCATCCAATCACTGACCACAAAGCCGAGATGCAGGTGCGCACGTAAGGCACTGAAAGAAAGCCCTGCAAAAATATTTTCGCGAAATGTCCTGTCACTAGCAATCACTATATACAACTCTGAATTATTTGTTGATCCATTAATAGCGACACGAATTTGTCGTGAAATAATTTTTGCCCCATTTTGTTTCAATGTCTAATGTTCACATCTTCAGCTCTGCTTCATGGTCAGTGAATGGATGTCTTTAACTTTCACTTGTCTTAGGCCCTACTGGCAACTCACAGACGTCTGGTATCACTAGGGACCCCTACTTTTCGCGAAAAGAATATTGACCCACTTTGATTCGGTACCTTATGTGCACAGTTGCAGTTCTGATACTTGGTCAGAGATTGGTAGAGAGGATGATATATCGCGAGAAAACTTGACTGTTTGCTGGGTTTCAACGCACGTTCAGTTTACCACAAGATTACTGGCTTTCGCTTTTATGTGGATCTGTTGTCCTATTTGACTGATCCGATAAGAATCCCGCTGTTGTAATATTTGATGCCTACTATTGGTCTGCAGACAGGTACGTTGTGTCCGACGTACATCATCCACTCATGTGTGTTGTAATTAACTACAGCGTTTTCAGTGGCATGTTGGCACGAAACATTTTCGCGATATATCATCCTCTCTAGTGATTGGATATTTTAGCTCTCATCAGTCTTGGGATTCTACCTGAAAATCGCAGACGTGTGGTGTTGCAGGAACGTTATTGTAATTGACTCATTTAAATAAGATACTGCTCTTCACATAGACACACTGTCAATAACCACGAAGTAGAATTGCAGACGCGCACGCAAGGCACTGAAACAAACTGGGGCAAAATTATTTTCGCGAAAACAGGGGTCCCTAGTTATCACAAATAATCTTATTCTGACTGGTGCAGTCAAATAAGAGACGTGTTTGAACAAAGACACGCTGCCAGTAGCCACGCAGCATGGCTGTCGATGTTCACGCAAGGCATTGAAACAAACTCGTAACACTGTCCATTAGACTTATAGGGACAGCTACACTCTAAAAAAAATAGTTTGTAAATTTGTCACACGTGCGTATAGGAGCGCTAAGAAAGTAAGTGTGGTAGAATTGTTCCCCAGACATCCATGGTAGCACTCCTTAATTTTTTTTATAAATATCATATGTATACTGAAGTTACCAGACTTGTATTGTAACAACTGCAAAAAAAAATTGCATATTTACAAGGTGGAAGTGTGGCAACTGTTTCATACTGCGTTTAGGTTAATTACTTCCTAAACATTTTTGGAAGTTTGTTTTGCAACGTACACTCCGCAGCCGTGTGTAGAGGCAGGGAACGAGTTCTTCAGTAATACACATAGGTAGGGACCTGACAAATTCGCGTTTTTTTTAAAGCACAAGCAAGATTTCTAGCAATTGTTTTTCGTGTCACTTTCGCGATTGTCTCTTCACTTATTTGACAACTTTCTGAAAGTCGCTGAGGCAATAACAAACATGCAACTAAACGCACGCACATTTCACTGTGGAAGCGAGCAGCTGTGAACAGTTGCGGTATTCTTGAAGATAATGGTAGGCCTATATCGCGAACATGTTATGTGCCAACGTGCCCTTGATAACACCGCGGTTTCTTGCGACATGTATGATTGGTAGTGACTGCTCATTTTCGCGAACAGAGTTTTGCCCCACCTTGTTTCAGTGCCTTACGTGCACACCAGAAGTTCTGCTTCGTGATTAATGGGCAGCGTGACTTTATGAGTTCATTTCACTGGGCCAATCACAGTAAGGCTACTGCAACACCACACGTCTAAGATTTGCGGGTAGAACCCACACGACTCGTGAGACTTCAAACGTCCAATCACTGGCCGTGAAGCAGAACTACAGGTGTGGCGGTAAGGCACTGAAACAAAGTGAAGCGAAACTCTGTTCGAGAAAATCAGTAGTCCCTAATGATTGGGTGATATACGTCTGACACAACGTAGCCACAGACTAAATAGTAACACAGACGTGAAATGACGTGGCGGCTCGTTTGATACGTGCGAACTTGGCCGATTATTGGCTGCCCGAATCTGTTGATACCATTGCCGTGTCTGTTTGGTTCCTGCCTATTACGGCAGGTTTCCTATTGGCCTGGCTGCCAGCTAGCAGCGCAGCCGCCTTACACTGATTGGCGGGTAGTAT
>PNEQ01086025.1:0-11330 GCA_003012365.1 Medauroidea extradentata | reverse complement strand
GTCTGTGACGTAGCGGTCTGCATACCAGTAATAGGTAGAGGCCGGGCAATTTCGCGGGTTCAATGATCCGCACGCTATAATCCATTATCCTATGCATGCTGAATCCCCGTCTGTTCGTCCATTGTGCGTTGTTCCAGTTTGTAGCAGCTAGTGGACAAATAGTTAGGGATTGAATGTATACAGGATAATGGATTATAACATGCAGGTCATTGAATCCCCGACATTTTCCGGCCCCTAGTAATAGGATATTACAACAGCGGGTTTCTTATTGATTCAGTCAAATGAAGCAACAGCTCTACGCACAAGGGAAAGCCAGTCATATTTTCATAAACTGAACGTTGAAACCCAGCAAACGTTCAAGTTTTCCTGCGATAAACCGTCATCTCTAGGTATGCTTTTATTCACAGATATTTTTGGAGGCTAGGCTACAGGATAATGAACTCGCGAATTTTTCGGTACCTACACGTAGCTCCCTGATACACAACTGCAACATATATAGTCTGATCTAATACGGCTTGTCTTGGAACTCGGCCAAACTTCACCAATGCCCCAGGCCACAGGAAAACAATGACGACGCTTGCAGTGCATGTGGTGGGATGTTAAAAAAATGGAGCCGAGTGGATCGAAAGTCAGTTTTGTATTGTCTGGTGTCATGGGAACTACTAGAAAGTTTTAGAGGAATTAAATTATTTGTGTGATGAGTGCAAAGAATCTGATGATATTGACTAAGAACTATAAAAGTTAATGTATAAAAGCGTAGCAATATTGATTTTTAAAATAAATATTTGAATATTCGAAAATTTTTACTGTTAGAATTATGTTATGACATTTATTAGACATTAAAAAATTTAAAATATTTTCAACAGTGTCAAATAATGCATTTAGTGGTAAACACCAAATCCTTCTACTGTGTACCACGGAGTAACTAAATACTTTCTAAGAGTTAATGGAATGTCCTACAAATCTTTGTGTGTGTGTGAGGGTGTATATATATGTATATATACATATGGTAACAATATCGCTATGTTTAATGTATTTGCAAGGAATTATTCGCAAATAATTCCTCTGTCTCATGAAATAAACACAAATAATCATAGGCTAGGCTGATATTTCCGCAACAATAACAAAAAGGCAAAGTATCGCGGAATCCCCCAACGTTACCCTACTTACGTGGCCAGCGTTCTTTTTTTCGTTAGTCATAACTTCGCATTTGACAAAGCCAAAGAAAACTTCGGTACGCCACTAATTTAAGTGTGTTATTAGTCTGGAAACAAGGTAACCTTCGAACGGCTGAATATATTGCATTATTTTAAAGATTATTTTTGGCAGCAAAGATTTTTGTGATTTTCCACTGTCTCTAATTATGGGTCATTGCGATAGATAAGCAAATTTCGAAGATTTACTCTGGACAGCTTGACCGTCAAGAACCTATGCTTTACTGTCACTTCTGCAACTGGACGACGAATGTTGACACGCCTTTGACACAGAATATAGTTATACCGACCGACGTGAAATGACTTGGAGTCTCATTTGATACGAGCATACTTCGCCGCTTATTGGCTGCCCGAGGCTGTTGATAGCAGCCCCATGTCTGTTTGGCTCATGCACGGTGTAGCTGGTTGCGTATTTATGCTGATTGGCGGTAGGCGCTCCCGCCACCTTGCTGACAATCTAAACCAATCTGCTGACGTGTGAGACTGCTTGCCATCCTATCGGCTGTTTCACTTTTGTGTTCATTCATATTCTGTTCTTTTGACGATTGTAAGTCAGTAAGTAATAAATAAGGAGATAATTCGTATGGCTATTGCGTGCCTACTTACTCGGTTAGATGCCAGTGGATAGTCGATTTTGGCCAGTACTGTATAGGATTTGTAATCTAGCCTGCAGACAGATAAATTCGCGAAATTCATACACCGCTAATAATTACATAAATGAGTAACATTTTAAAATAGACATATCACTGTTAGAAACTTTTATGTTACAAAACAAATATTGAACTAAAATGTCAAGTGATTAAATGTCTGTAAGTTAGGAAGTATATGTTACAAATACAAGATAGGCCTGAGTATTAATTTTTGTTACCGAACAACTTCAAACTTAACCAATAGCTAGGGCCACGATTGTTTGGTGAAAAGTATTTTGCCCCAGTTTGATTCAGTGAGTCACGCGCACACCTGCAGTTTTGCTTCACGGTCAGTGATTGGACTCACACGTCTTGGGGTTCTATCCGCAAGTCACAGTCGCGTAGTGTCGCAAAACCCTCATTGCCACTGGCACGGTCAAATGAGAGACGTCGTATTACAACAACACGCTGCCAATAACCTCGAAGCAGAACTGCAGACGTGCACGTGAGTCACTGAAACAAATTGTGGCAGAAATATTTTCGCGACAAAATCGTGGCTCTACCAATAGTACAAATTTTCGTTGCCAGACCTACTCAGATACTATACCGACAAAAACCGGACAGCGCTATGCGAATGACAGAGAGACGTGCGCATCTAGCGGCATGGAGTGGAACTATTTAATAAATTAACGTATTACTTTTCTGTAAAACTTAAATTTTTCCTTGTGTATATGTTTGGTGAACTACTGTTTTTGTTTCAATCATTATTTTCGGTCGGTGCAATGAAACTGATTTTTTTTTATCGAGAAAGGGTAGTTTTTTCCTCATCCTGTCATGTTTGTACCACAAATCTTATATTAATAAAATATAGCGTGCTGTTATCTGTCGGCTTGAGATGGCAACACAATCAGTGTTCTAGCAGAATTTCACAAGCTGTCAGTATTGGCTTATAGTTAGAGATGATGATCTATAGCGAAAATGTTTTGTACCAACATACCTTGCAAAACGCTGTCGTTAATTGCAACACACGTGATTGGGTGATGTACGTGTGACACAAGGTAGCTGTCTACAGACCAACAGGCATCAAATATTACAAGAGCGGAATTCATAATTGGCTCAGTCAAATAGGGTAACAGCTCCACGTACAAGTGAAAGCCAGTAATCTTCTGGTAAGCTGAACGTGCGTTGAAACCCAGCAAACGGTCAAGTTTTCCCGCGATAAACCATCATCTCTATTTATAGTGTATCTTACTAATGTGTTAAATGTTATGAAGCGAGTTGCTTGCAGACTATCTGCTGCAGTGTTGAAGAGTCTCTTCTAGTGAAACAGGGTTGCGACACGAGCGAGTTGCTCAACAACGTTGTTACACGAAAAGTGTGGTCACGCTATGTTTACACGACGATAACACACGATGCACTGACGCGCTGTCTAATAACATGCCGGCTGATGTACGTGAGAGCTCTCCACAACAAATCTCATCGTCATAACAACGGGCTAATTGCCTTCGTGGTACTTTTACTCTTCGCAAGAAATGTTAGTCTCTATAAAGAGTTATAGCACAAGCTTTATAAACTCTATTTAGTCACCTTATGCCAGAGAATTCTAAGTAAATAGAGACCTGAAATTTTTGCGTTTTCTTTTAGTCGCAAACTAGAGTTCCAACAACTATAGGTCTGTATCTCGACTTATTCGACACTTCTTGGAAGTAGCTGAGCCAATAATAAAACTGTAACTGAATACAGGCCCACTTCACTTTGTCAGCGAGGAGCTAATAAACAGCTGCTGTCTGCACGATTTAACACATATTCTTGGAGGCTAGCCTACAGGTCAACGAACCTGCGAATTTTTCAGGTCTCTACTCA
Source organism: Medauroidea extradentata (assembly GCA_003012365.1). Taxonomy (NCBI): domain Eukaryota; kingdom Metazoa; phylum Arthropoda; class Insecta; order Phasmatodea; family Phasmatidae; genus Medauroidea; species Medauroidea extradentata. The sequence goes on along the minus strand of PNEQ01086025.1, from coordinate 7,624 downwards.
TTGGGTTGCGTCAAGACAACAATGAGTACAAGTACAAGTAGATCAACTAAAACAGCTGATCTTCCAGACTCTGCTTCTGTTTTTGCTGTTTCAACAACCAACACGTCCGCATCGTTAGGGGCCTAGTACACTGGGACTTTACTTTCTTTAATTCGGTGCTAAGGAGTTTCGAGAAACTTTGTTGTCAACGCTAGACAAGAATTGTCACTGCATTGCATGGAGAAACATCAACTTTCGCATAACACCATCCATTTATCATATTAATACATAACGCCGTACATTTATCATGTAAATAACTTTCCTTGTTCACGAGATATGAGAAAATATTCCGCACTTTCAAGTGTCTTTTAATCCGAGGACTGTATACAGGCTTACTGTCCTATCACCTTGTAGTTTTCTCGGTCCGTTCCTTTCGGATGCGTCTGGCCTGCGATGAAAGTGCTGGCGAAAGTTACGCCGTGGGAACGCGGTTCACGCACCGTAGCACAGTTTCCCATCCTCGGCGACGTCACGTCTCTTGCTTGGAGACAACACAGCTTCCACGACACGACGAGACTAGAGAGACAAGATTGAATTTGTAAAGACCATTCCACACCACGAATTAGTAATTTAATTGTTGGCATTCAATAAAATGAATTTGCAAAGCATTATCAATATTTTCTATTGATAACATTTAAATAGTAATTGAAACATATATTATAGTGTTTAACTTACAGCTATGCCTGGTATCTTCGTAATAATTTATTATGATTTCGTTAATATTCTTTAACCCAAGTTAATATCGTGGTTGAAGAGTCGCCACCCTGATATGAAGCTAAAACATATTTACATAAAACTTTATTTATCTGGGACAGTAAATTCCAAGTTTTTGTTAGATCCTTGAACCGAAAACGGCACAATGTTTGTAATGAACTTAAGCAAACATCATTCACAAATTTTTTTACAGGTCAATCGAACATTATTTTGCGAAAAGCATGCAATAATTTGTGCAATGTCTGACAGCACGGTCTCAATTTTTTTGTGTTGTGTTATAAATCGTTTTGGTTCTTTACACAAATGTAAAAAAAACACGTCCGAGCATGGCCTTAACAGAACTACCACTGCCAAGTAATTGTAACTAAATATGTTGACTACTGTGTTTGCCTGCCCAGTCTGCCGAGCGGTGTACAGAACTTTGGGTGAAGGGAGGTTACTATTTTTATTATTATTATTATTATTATTTAGAAAATTGCTCAATGCGCTTGACAGAGGTCTGTTTAGATATTGCAATCAACGAATGTTATACGTGTGTAAACCGTTTTCAGGTCCTCAACTAACATGACGCTTAAGGCCATGATCTTTCATTAATTGCAAACAGTTGCAAATAACTTGAATATTTTTTTAACCAAATGCTCAGAAAAAATTTGAGAGTGTACAGTCATACGATACACAATTTTTCCAGAGCGTTTTTTTTTTAAATAATGTACCGTTTGCTAGCAAAATATTATTTTGCTTCACTTTGGCTTATTTTGACAATAAAATATGTACTATTTCAGGGGCAAAAATCTAAAAATCTGTGTAGTGTATTGCAACCAATAATCCAGGTACACACGATGATATATAAGTGTTAAAACTGCCAGATTGAATTTTATATATATGTATTAATTTGTGTTTAAAAAAATATTTTCGAAACCACTGCTGAACTAAAGAGCGAGGCCTTAAATTCTCGCTGCAGAAAAACGGCGAAAATTATTATTTTGCCACACATTTTACAAAGGTTAATTCTAATACAGGTTGGAAATATCAGTGTTAAAAGTTAGGCACAGGAAAAATTTCTGCCGCTTGAGTGCTGGTATTGGTAAATGGTGTAAACGCGAAATGGGTTTATTTTCTCTTTAAAATTAATTTCAATGATTTCTTTCATTTTTAAGCCTATTTGAATGTAATTTAACTACTGTGCCGTATTATTCTTGTACCTTAGCGATAGTGGCGAAACTAGTAGCAGAAATTGTCCCTGTGTGAAACTCTCCCATAAAAAAACACATTTTATTTCCAACCTGTAGTAGAATTAACCTTACTTTTAGGTATAAAATCTTGGCGCAGAATCTTTGTATAGTACGCTTTGTCTTTGATACTACGTCATAAGTTATAGGATCACCACTAGCGGTGATGTATCGGCGGCCAGTTTGGTGACTTAGGCCGGATTACGATGACTTCACGTTCACATTACGTTAACTTTCACGTAAGCAGGGAACACCTTGACATACGCACTTGAATGGGACCTATCACGACCTCGCCGCTTTATACTTACGTTCACTTTCACGTAACGAAAAACTTGTCGATCTCAAGCTTTTAAATTAAAGTGATTCGTGAAGTTATACCACGTGACCGCCTCGGTCAATCACATTTCGGAGGAGTTATTGTCTTGTGTTGTGTCATGTTATCTTTGACTTTATTTGGCGGTTTTTTCTACGTTATTTTCTTGGATACGTAATTCGAAAGCAATGTTCGAAAGATTAGGCGTAGTAGTTTAGACAGCTTGTATTATTTACCGAAGAATTCCACACATGATTTAGACGTTACCGTAATTACCAGACGATAATCAACTGGTTTTATCATACTGTATTTGTATCTAGGCGACATAACCATCAAGAATCTATTAGCCCTAAATCGTTAAATTGGTAAAATCACGAACTTTATTCGAATTACAGTGTACATGTACCCTCAACTTTCAAACTACTTATTTATTAGGGTATAAAGGTTTGAAATTAAATGTTGGAATAGGAAAACAATTGGTGGTTATGTGCCTAGGTCATTTATAGGTACCCTATCCTGACGTAACCTAAAATAAATTCGAAATGAATTATAACCGTGCTACAGTTGAAACTAAGGAAGGAATAATACTCAAGCAGCTGTAAAAAACCTTAATTTATACAAAATACGACTTCTGCTTGGCCTACCTAGTGGTCGTAAATTCAAAGTCTCATTTTACAAAATTATATTGTTAGGAATTTTTTGTAAACCTCTGTGTTTTATTTTGCATCATTTACCGTTTTCTCTACTAGGTAAAATTTCCATCGTAATAAAAATATAGGTACATATTACCAAAAATATCAGAATTGGACTTAGCATAGTATGACCTGCAATGTAACCCGCAATTGCCATAACATGTATTCGTATGACAGATTCGTTTGAACTTATATAAATTATTTTAAGAATTATAATTTCTTCATCAAAGTTTACTTTATATCCAGATACATTTGTGGGTTCTTAGATACACTATTAATTTCAAGACTCTCTAATATCATACTCGACGACTGTTTCCACGACATTTTTCATTGCTTACTAACGGCTTACGTGAAGGATCGTAATATGGCACCTCAATTCATTACGTATTACGTACAAATGAACGTGATAAAGGGATAAGTGATACGTGAACGTGAAGTCATCGTAATCCCGACCTTACGCCTAGGCTACGTTAAAGCGTAATGCGCGTACGTTAGCCATCGGCGCTTCTAAGACCTCGAACGCACAATATACATTCGCCCCGTGTATGGAAAGGTAAGATTTCGAGCGAACGACTGTAATAATCAACGGTCAATAAAATTTAACTACTCATTATTAGAGGTACGTCAATTTCGCGAATTCCTCTGGCAGCAGCCTAGACTTGTCAGTCCTATACGCCCACTGGCCACAATCGATTACCTATTGGCTTATAACCGTACAAGCAGGTAGCAAGCGATAGCACTTCGCATTATTCCCTTATTTACTACTGGCTTGCAGTAGTCAAACGGGTTTCGTGACAGCCGTCAGCAAGTCACAGACATGACAATGAAGTATACATAATTGGCGTTCAACCTGACCTGGAATGTATCTGCGAAATTTACGTACCTCTACTCATTATAATTCGACGGGATTATTTCGCCGAGTAAATAGGCGGCAGTATGCTTTGCTTCCTAGTAAAAAAATAAAAACTGACTTTTAAAAAAAAGGGCTCGAAACTACAAAAGCCATAAAATGGAAAATTTTAATTTTTATAATTTTTAATGTGGTAATGTCGAAGTCTAGATAATAACCGAATTTCAAAAATACTCACGTTTTGATATGAAAATAATTTTAACTTCCGCAAACCTCTGCACGAGAGATTTTTGGAAAGTAAAATTATCTTAAAATCAGAACGCGAGTATTATTGAAATTCGGTTACTATAGATAACTGGATACTATCATTAGAGGTACGTTAATTTCGCGGATTCATCTGGCAACAGCCTAGATTTCTCAGTCTTGTACATGCACTGGGCACAGTCAATTATTCCATGGCTTATAACTAGGGCCCGGTAGTTTTCGCGAAAAGATTTTTGCCCCACTTTGTTTCAGTGCCTTACGTGCACACCTGCAGCTCAACTTCATGGCTATTGACAAAGTGTTTTTGTGCAGAGTCGTTATTCATTTGACTGTACCAATCAGTACACGGATAACTGCCACACATCACGTCTGTTATTTGCAGGTTTAACCTTCACACGTTGAGTGTTTCGGCATCCAATCACTGACCACAAAGCAGAGCTGCAGGTGCGCACGTGAGGCACTAAAACAAAGTGATGCAAAAATCTTTTCGCGAAAACTACCAGGCCCTACTTATAACCGAACAAGCTGGTAGCACACGATAGATCTATGAATTATTTCCTTATTTACTACTGTCTTGCAGTAGTCAAATGCGTTTCGTGACAGCTACCAACTAATCACAGACTTGATAGTGAAGTATACAATGTTGGCGTTCAACCTGACCTGGAATGTATCTGCGAAATTTACGTACCTCTATCATATTAAAAATTATAAACATTAAATATATTTTTTGTGGATTTTGTGGTTTCAAGTCCTTATTTTCCTAAAACAAGTTTTAATTATTTTATTCGAAAATAAATTGTATAACTGACAGGTGCTGTACAGATGAACGTCCGCTAATAAGATATTTACTCGGCAAAACCATTCCATTGTAACTTTATCAGCAAGTATTTTGCACGACTGACGTGTTTATGAAACACAATCTCTGAATCCTTGGCTCACACATGAAATAGTATTACAAATTGATAAAAGGATGGTGAGAAGGAAGAGTTGAATAATTATAAATTCCGTACCACTGTGGACTCGAATGACTCGTCGCGCCAAGTTAGAAAAGAAATGCCAGTTAAAATTCATAAAATTAATTAAAGAAACCGAACAGAATACCACTACCCCTATAACAACAAGCAGACGTAATCAATAACTATTTTTCGATAATCAACTCAAAACGACAGCAAATACAAAGAAACCACAATCAAATTAACACTCTTCTTTCATTCAGACCCCTACATCATAGTTTATGAGACGATGGTATATATCCCGAAAATGTTTTGTACCAACATACCCTTGTAAAACGCTGTAGTTAATTGCAACACATATGATTGGAAGATGTACGTCAGATACAACGTAGCTGTCTGCAGACCAATAACAGGCATCAAATATTACTCTAGCGGGATTCTTATTGGCTCAGTCAAATAGGCCAACAGCTCTACGCACAAGCAAAAGCCAGTAATCTTCTGGTAAGCTGAACGTGCGTGGAAACCCAGAAACGGTCAAGTTTTCCCGCGATAAACCTTATCTATACTCATAGTATAAATTAACTAATTTAGTAAGCACGCACGCATCAGGAACGGGCAGAATCTATGGTACAAATAGCTTCGTACACTATACTGTGTACCATCAATAAGGACGTTGGACCCGTAAAAATTCCAAATGTTATATTTGTACCAAACACTGTAAAACTTTTACACTTCACATAACATGTCATTTCCCCAAATAAAAAAAAAATAGGTCCCATAGTTTTAGCGTAATCACCTATCAAAGTCACAAAATGGCAGCTGCGGTGTAGCCAAAATAATAAAAAATAATTAACTTGTAGAAACAAAATAATTCATATTGATACTCAATGATGATGTGAGCTACTTCATGATAATTTTGTAAACACATAGCGATACAGTTTTGTAGTTGTTAAAAAATGATGAAAATTAGTATATGTTCGCATAACTTTGATTTTCGGCTACTACTGAAATAAAACTAACTTTTGTCAAACATGTAATGAAATGTATTTGATGAGTGATTTTGCAAAAACTATGGGGCCGGCTAATTATTTTTATTTGAGGAAATGACGTGTTATCTGATGTGCAAAAGTTGAACAGTGTTTGGTCCACATATAAAAAAAATTAAATTTTACGGGTCCAACGCCCACAACAAGGATCCGCGGTTGGCACACAGTTTAGAGCACTCGCCTCCCAACAAGGCGTCCAGAGTTAGACTTCCGGCATGGTCGGTCCACGGATTTTCGCATGTGGGAATCGTGTCGGACGATTCTGCTGGTCGGCTGGTTTTCTCGGAGATCTCTCGTTTCCCCCGCACCCCGCTCCTTACTCACATCATGTCACCCCTCATCAGCGCTAAAGACCTCGATGTGAAGAGCTGACCAAAATTTCTTCACTTCACTTCACCAGAAATAACCGACATAATAAATACAGCAATAACATATATGCCTAAACCGATCACGAAAATTAAACACCCAACAGAAATAAAGAACCTTAGACCAAACAACATTGTACCTGACAACTAGAAATTTCTTGAAAATGTAATTTACAAACTATTAGCAGGATATTTAAACGTGTCGGGTTGTTCCTCTCGTCACAGTACAAGTATTGCACTTCTGGACGCAACAGATGACATAAACATGGCGATGAACAGATCGAAAATTACATTTTCAATACTAATAGGCTTCTTAAAAACGTCGATACCATAAATCACGAAATGTTGTTAGATAAGATAAGCAGCATAGGCTTATCTTTAAGTGCTACAAAATATTTCCGAAATTATTCACACAATCGTGGTCAGATTGTAGAAACCGATACTAATGAGGCGAATTAAGAGTTGACAGACTATGTTTACAGCTGAAATGTCACGGGAACCGATTATATTTCTCATATAACTCCGGTACTGGCTAGACTCCATGTGTGCTCTCTGTCTTCAACTATCTTTTTATTGGCTGCTGCTTCAGCAAGTGGCCAGTTGTACACTTGACAATGTAGCGCTGGAGACAGGTCTGCTATTGGTTTACAAACCTCAAGGTAGAGTAAAAGTGACCCAACCGCGAGTGTAATTAACGTGTATAGAAATTTGAAATCGAACGTCTTCTCAAATGTATCAGTGGAGTTTCCGATGAGTAGAGACAAGCAAAATCCGCGTTACTGTCTGACAGCTGACTAGACTCCAAGTGACTGCAGGCTCGTTTGACGTCTCCCGCTGGCCGATATTGTCGTGACTTGCCGCGGAGAATGCTTACACGGTAGACAGGCCAATCTCTGTAAAGACGTAACACACATAAATGACAACACATAAAAGTTCGTGGCCTATTGAATCGTACATTATGTTCTGTTATGTATAGGAAAGCGAAGTTTAGTCTGCTATCAATTAATAACGAATTTTGCATGTCTAGCGATGAGTTGTAAGGGCGAGAGGGCTAGCGGATTCTTTTAAAAATAGTTGTACGTGCGTACATTTTAACACAGGGTCACATTTATTACTGATGTATAAATTGACACAAATGAAATATTATTTGAGTGTGTGA
>PNEQ01086024.1:0-45799 GCA_003012365.1 Medauroidea extradentata | reverse complement strand
GTCCCCGTGCATTTAATGAGTACATATTGTAGCTAAAATTTATCGGAGCAGTGTAACGTAAATGTAAACATTGTACAAGACTATGTAAATAAAAGCACGTGGCAATGTTGATGTTTACATGTAGCGGAAAGATATAAACTGGCAGAAAATAGAAATTAATCAGGGCTTTTTTTAGTGCTCACTTTATTCCGAATCACCTATAACGGAGCACTGCATACAGTTTTCTATAGGCTAGTTTGCAGCCATATTTATTATTTTTTAATATGAAAACCTACGTGTAACGAAAAATAAGAGTGAACGCTTCAACACTCATAAGTTGATACATATTCGCCCAATTAAACATATTTTTATTTAATTACAAGTTCTACTGAGTGCTCAGTTAATAAGGTTTTTCTCCCTCTTTCGTCACAAACATCTCCTTGCATTACACAGTGACAGTAGGAATTTCGCGCCCTACTACACTACAAGTTAATCTAGCCACTTGACGACAACATGCACCTCATTAGAACATAACAACACGACACTACATCACTCCAGCCTAGCTGAAGGGGAGCTTCACTCCCCCATCGATTACACTAAGGTTAATTCTACTACAGGTTAGAAAGAAAATACGTTTTCTTATGGGACAGCTTGGCACAGGGAACATTTCTGCCACTAGTTTCGCTTCGATCGCTAAGTGACCAGATAAATACGAAACCGTAATAAAATTAAATTTAAATAAACTTGGAAATTATATTTGTCATTTAATTTTAATTTAAAGTGAAAAGAAACCTATTTCGAGTGTTAATTTTATCAACTTAATGTAATTTAAAATTCAGGAAAGCTCTGTGATTGGTCACTTTGGTGAATTAGCGATACCAGCGCTCAAGTGGAAGAAATTTTCCCTGTGCCAAACTTATAACATCGACCTTTCTAACCTGTAGTAGAATTAACCTTATTTACACTAACACGTAGCATACTAATTTTGGCAACAACCCCCTTCCAGCCTTAAATACTGGTCCGGAGGCCAGTTATAACAGTTTCCAACTAGTCTGTCCGGGCGCGTTTGATTTTACAAACACTCAGTGAGTTAAATGGAAACTTCGGCTTCCGGTCTCGCTACAGCACGGCCTCCGGGGGCACACGAGGAGAAGCGCCAGATATATTGTGCGGAGGAGAGGGTGACAACAGGAGATCTCCGAGGAAATTCGCCGATCAGCGGCATCGTCCGACACGATATCCACATGTGGGAATCCGTGGATGGGCCCCGCCCGGAACCGAGCTCGGATCGACTTGGTGGGAGGTGAGTGCTCTGGCTACTGCTCCAACCACGTCTGTCATAATACGTGAAGCCCAAACGTCAATATATTGATACTAAACGATCGCCTAAATCTTCCGATTTAATGTCATTAAAGTGATGTCGCGGTAAGGACTAACCTTGCACAATTCACTACGTGCTACGTCGCCTCAGCGTGAACGGCTCTGGTTCGACCTGCAGACTTTCAGTTGTGTTGCGTGCGATCTCATCTAGAGTCGGGAAGTACAGCTCTAAGGGGAACGTTTCCTCAAAATAGTGTTTTTTATTGAATTTCTTCGTAACATAAACGCTATGTTAATTATTTTACAAAGTAAGCTAAGTAGAAAATATAGAATGTGTTAACAGTTATTTGAGCATATTTGTTTACATATCTGTACTGTTTTGTTCTGTGTAATCATAATGGGAAACAAAATAATCATTAACAGCGTCAGTTCATCTTAAGCGTAAAAAACCATGTTATGTAATGCTTTGTCATTACTGGCTTTGAAATGAAATTTAAGTGATAACAATTTGTTACAAGTAATCAAATATAAAATCAGTAAATGTACTCTATAAGGAGGTGGTCTACAGTAATTTTTAACGTAATGTTTATATTTTTTATGAGTGTACCAGATATTTTTTTATCTTATTATTGTAATAAGTTGTTTAAATCTTTCATAGTTTTTGTGTAATGACTCTCGAACGTCAAAATTTGCATTTTACGGTTTTATGTACATTATTAAAACCAATTGACCTACCAAACAAAAAAAAAATACAGTGAATGACCCTGTTGTAGGCTACGAGGTGTCCTCTATAAAAGCAAGAAATATATATTTGATGGAAATAATTTGCTGAAATTTAAAATTTAAATTTAAAAAATTCAAGAATTTTCGAAAAATACGAATGATTTGACTTCTTGTTTTTATATACAACATCGTTATTCGCTATAGTTTTTTTTTTTCCAGTTTGATGTGTCAGTTGGTTTTAGTGGTGCACAGAACACCGTAAAATACAAATTTTGACGTTTACGAGTCATTACGCAAAAACTATGAGGGATAAAATATTTCACAAGAGCAACATTTAGTCACAATGTATGTCTAAAATAAGAACAAATATGGTACAAATATAAAAATTAAAATATGACGATGAAAATTACTGTAAACCGTGCTCTTAATTTCTCGTTGACAGTGAGGTCACTGGAAATGGAATCACTCAATATGACGGGCAGGAAACGTGGACGGAAATAGCCGTGGCCTGAAGTAGTGAGAAATCATTACAGCGTTCCCCTAGAGTCGTCTATTGTAGGAAAACCGAAATAGAATGTTTGGACAGAAAATCGAACTCGTGTCTGTCCGAATGTGAGCCCATTGTTTTAACATTGCGCCACCTGGCTCGGAGCAAACTTATGCAACTTTCGATTCTATTGCCGTTATTCTTGAATTTCACGTCATTATGAGATAATAAGGAAGTACACTAGAACAGAGTACCGTCAACTGGGGTTACTTGGGACTGCAGGAAAACTTGGGACACTTTTTCTGGAAGTTTTATTTTACGCACAACAGCCGAAAGAGTAAGGAGAAAAACAAGGAACCATTATCAGATATATTTTACTTTAATAGTTAGCATGATTTCTTCGTTCAAGGCTGCAACATATAATTTAAAAATTCCTGAAAAAATGTCCCAAGTTTTCATGCAGTCCCAAGTAACCCCAGTTGATGGTACGTAATCTCCAAAGTCACAAGGTAGTTTTTATAAATGCGCCGCTATCTTTGTTCAAGGGTATGTATCCCTACCACCTTGGATTTATCCGTTCCTTCTTGATAACTTCTGTTCCATTCTTAGAGTAAATATAGGGTATGCATCTGCGTACGAAATTGTGTGTCAAAATGTGTCACGTGACTTAAGTGAAATATGCGCGGGAGATTTGAAACAACATTGAGAGCCAAGATAATAATTGCTTAGTAATCATATCTATGTTGGGTTATTTTGGTCCCTTATGAATATATTAACTAAGGAGAACATACTACCATATTATCGCATAGTATAATTGCGTAGAAATTTCAGAACGACAAATGTAAACAATGTTTGCCACGTTACTGTTTTCCTTAACCCAGCTGTTTTTAGTAAAAAGTAAATATTAGCTACATACTTACTATAAGGTTTTATACCGAGATATTGGTGACACCACATGACTAAATATATATTCTGGAAGGTACGCCATGAGTTCCAAACAACACGACTGCATTTTTACGCCGAGAAAACAAAAATAAACGCCACCAAACTCTCGAGACCATGTTGGACACACATTTGTGACATCATGTTCCCTCTACTATATATTACCTCTATGGTTCCATTCGACATATCAAACCTTTAGTCACGACTGGGCATAGATACAAACTTAAATGATTTTCTGAAATTGTTGGAATCATAATATATTCATTATTTAACAATGGGGAACAGCTTACAAGGAAAAATGCTTTATTTACGGCAGCGACTACAGGAGTGGCAAAAGTAACAGAAACAATGCCACGCGGTTTCCAAGAAGTGAATAAATCAATAAACTATGCCTTATAAACGTGAAAAAAGTAAAACAATCTCTCTGTTCCTGATTAATTAAGAATAGTCATAAATCCGATCCGGGAGGGATCAGTCCCCCTAAAGACTCAGAAGCAACGGTGCTATAAGACGAATCTTAAAGCGCATATCAAATACCACAACGCCATTATTTGTCAAGCACTGAGCTAGTGCGTAAGTTCACGCCGATTTTTTTTTTACCATAGGGCTAAGACGAGTCTTCGACTGGCGATTGGACGGCGTTGCAGCGTGTCACGTTTATTCGTTTTTACGCAAAACCACTTATCCATAAGACGTTTATCAAACGAAAAGAACATACACTTGAAACTACGCTCGTGTAATTAGAAAAAAATTCAGCGCGCTTGTTAGAAACAAGATTATCGGGCCTCTCAAAATGTTTAAAAACTGCTGTATTAGACTGCCGTTACTCCGAAGATATCATATGAAAACGTAAAGTGCATGACGAGATGTGTGCGTAGGCCTTTACTTCATACTGTAAAGACTAAAATTTTTAGGCCGTGCTCTCTAGTTCATACTATTTTTAGTGATAGTAACTTTTTACACCTAAACGAGAGCAGATATCAAAAATCTGTCAGGCCACGGTTGTAGAAGAACAGGTCTGGACACTCGCGTATCTAACAATGTATTTTGTTTGATCCCCTTGTTGTTTGGCTTTAGTTCGTCAAGTTACCGAGAATGTTGTACTTTATGGCGCCGTAATCCGGGCGGTCGGGGTCAAACTCCGCCCACTTTTTTCCATTGTTAACACTATAAAGTATATAAATATTTCTGGAGCCATGATTTAAAATTGTTAGCGAAGGAAGTGTTTCATAAATTGATAAAAAATACGTTTTGATAAATTGTTTATCTTAGTGGGAGGGAAGTAGGCGGAGCTTGAGGCCAACCGACCGGATTACAGCGCCAAAAAGTACGACATTCTCGGTAACTTGGTGAACTGCAGCCGAACAACAAGGGGGTCAAGTTTCCATGCGAGTGTCCAGACCTGTTCTTCTACGGCCGTGTGTCAGGTAGTTTTGATTGAAATTGTCTTCTCCATGTTGGCTGAATTTTTCAAGGCAGTAAAAACTATGGTTTTAGCTAAATATGTAATCAACGAAATTCTGGTCGATTGACGTTTACGTCAAAGCTGTATAATTTATTGTCTTGAAATATTTATCTATCACTGCAAAAACCATTTTAAACAAAACTGCCACACAGATTTTTTATATTTGCTCTAGTTTAAGCTTAAAAAAATAACTATCGCAAGACAGTAGAAACTAAAGCGCATGCTCTTAAGGGTGCCGCCTACCCGCGCGTGAGAGGCTCAAAAGCGACGGAGCAGTAAGGTCGACCTGAAGCGCGCATCAAATGCCGCGTCGCCTCAACGAGCCAAGCGCTGAACTAGCGTGCAAGCTTCCCGCCGAACGGTTTTTACTATGGGACACTAAGCGGTGACCACATAATTTTATTGGTGGAAAGTATGTAGCAAAGAGCAGTGCTGGCCGCAATCTCAGTTTCACATACAACCGGTTAGTACATTTTGAAGTACGGAAGTCTTGAAAGGCATTTTTAGCCATGTTGGAGAGCTTAGAAACAGTATTTTTAATGAGCGTGGCGTGGCGTCTTAACAATGAGGTTTCGACCTTGTCTGAAGTTTGTTTTCTTTTCGTACGTTGGCACAATGGGCACACGTGGAATATTTTCGTAGAAAAAACCTGATTACGAACACACTGCAGCGTATTTGAAGCGTGGGGTAGGCGGCCGCCTTAAGTTGCATGTATAACATGGGTTGGAGAAATTTTCAGCTTGATGCGTTCAAATAGGAACCCGAGAAGAGTTTCTAAGCGTCAAATACGTCACGAAGCCCTGATTAGTTTGCAGGCTTATAGGCATTGACCTTGTGGTAAAGATCACGGGACTGAGCAAACCTTTGTAACACCAGCAGGGGGTGTGAGAACCTTAGCATAGTGTTATGATGGCGTGAGCTCGCCTTAACGATCCAGCCTGCCCGAGCACGCCATTGCACACAGTTGGTAAAGAGGCCGCTCCTGGTCAAGAATATGTAAATACAGTATTACACTGAAGCGGACATAATACAGCAGCGGAACTCCCACTTCTAACTTGAGGGTCTGATGCCGTAATGAACCAAGTACTTTTTTTCTCAAATGCTTGGAAAAATAAGTTTAAAATTCAGACATGAACCATGAAATTTACTACTGATGTACATAAAGTAGTTCTTATTACATTCTTTTATCGTGTTTATTTAGTCATATATATGTCTAATTCGGGGTAAAAGAAAACAACTTCTCGCTCTAGGAAGAAAAAATTGACTTGGTTCACTATGGCATCAGACCCATCATCCGAAATCGGGACTCAGACTGCCTCACACGAGGTGACTTAAGGCGGCCGCCTGGTGAAGGATCTGTTTCTGTGTATGAGGAGAAAATCGACGAGGCGCTACGAGCGACGTCGGCCGGCACGTGTATTGTGATATCGCCTCTACAGCCAAAGTCGTGAACGCGCGCAGTGTTTCCGCCGTAACGTTTTTACTGTGCGCCTTTAAGAGGCGACCCTATCATTTTATTGAACGCGTGACTGTAGCAAAGTTCAATGTACTTGTAGTTCTCAATTTCGAACACAATCCGTTACATGCATATTGAGAATCAAACGCGTGAAATAGTCGAGTTTAGCCAAGTTTGAGGGCTTTAAAATAATGCTTCCAGTGTGCGTGGTGTCTTGAAAGTCACATCCATAAGTAGCCTGAAGAGTGTTTTCTTTTCGTAGATAAGCATCGTGGACGCACGTTCACTGGTCTCTGAGAAAAAAAATAACTCCGAACACGTTGCACACTGTCCGAGCGCCAGCCAGGTGGCCGCCTTAAGGGCGCGGTTAACCTCAGTTCCAACGTTATATATATATATATATATATATATATATATATATATATATATATATATGTTCCAGATATTTTTTTCTTATTTTAGACATAAATTGTGACTAAGTCTTCCTCTTAGAAAATTGTATTATCTCTCATTGTTTTTGGGTAATGGGTCGTAAACGTCAAAATTTCGACTTTATGGTTTTATGTACGCCACTAAAACCAACTGACATACTAAACCGAAAAAATTCACAGTGTATAACAATGTTGTTGGCTATGAATTTAACTATATAAAATATAAAATAAAAAATTTTTTGTGTTTTTTTAAACAATTTTTGAAATGTTTAAATAATCACTTCAAAACTCAGCATTTTTTATTAAATTAAAAAAATATTTAATTTCTTATTTTTATACATGTCAAATCATAGTCTACACCATTGTTATACACTGTGAATTTTTTCGGTTTGGTATGTCAGTTGGTTTTAGTGGCGTACTTAAAACCGTAAAGTGCAAATTTTGACGTTTACGACTCATTACGCGAAAACTATGAGAGATACAACAATTTTCTAAGGGGAAGATTTATTCACAATTTATGTCTAAAATAAGAAAAAATACCTGGTACAAATATAAAAATAAAAAGACATAAAAAACTGAGGAGAACCGCGCCCTTAAGGGCGTGAGTGAGGCCTTATCACAGAATAGTTAAGAGTACAGAAGTAAAATAGCCGGTAGGACGGCTACCTCAGATACACACGCCAGTAAAATGGCTACTCAGGCTAGCAACATGGCAGAAACGCTTACCACCAATAAGCGTAAATCACGTTCTATAATAGTGTGACGCTACGACAGCGACACTGCGATTTGCCATCGCCGCATGCGAAATGTCGCCGCTCGATTCTACAATACTGCGACTGCGGCAGAGCGTTTCATGCCTAAGTGGCATATTCCTGCAAAAATGGAACCTAAATAAGACAAATGAAGGCTTAAATTGGCGCGCTGTTATTGTTGGTTAATGTAATTCGTGATGAATTTGTAAACTCGAAACATTACTGAAATCGTTTTCGTTCACAATCACGCCCAGTTCTGTTGTTTGTTTACATAGGTATTATTATTTTTCCTCTTAGTCGCGATAGTTCATTTACAAAATTCTTATTATTCTTCCTGTTCGCAAGCGACAATCGCAGCTGCGTTAGAGCATGTTCTATCGCAGTTGTTTGTGTCGTCGTCGGCGAACTAGCCTCTGATTGGCTAGTTTTTTTAAATCGCAATGTCGCCGTCGCAGAGTGGCATTATTGTAGAAAGGGCTTAATGCACCCGCCTCCGCTCACTTTATTCAAAATTATATCGGAGATAACGTATTTTACTTCGCAAATAATACAAATACCGATGGAAGGACAATAATCTGCACCATAATTCGTACCTACCCAGCACAGATACTTTGCGGTGATAAACTGCAACAATAGCCCACTCAAAAATAATTTCAAAAGTACTTTATACGAGTTTGGAATATTTGGATTACGGAACACATTTTACTAAAATAAAATTGACAACCATTTCAAATTTCGATACATGAGTGAATTTGACTAATGTTTCTGTGGAAGTCAAAATCTTGGTACGCTTCCTTGTCAGGAAGGAAAACAGAAATCTGGTACATATCAAAGAACATCGTATGGTACAAATACCAGAATTATGGTACGTATACAAACACACAAAACTCTACTACGACGTCACAGATTCGGCAACGTGATCGTGACCGCAGCTACTATACCATATCAGCTGAAGAAGATGGAAGAGATTTTGGTCAGTGCTGGTGAAGAGTAACTTGATGTATGGATAGAGACGGGAAAAATTCGTGGGTCCACTGACCTGTAAGCTAGCCTGCAAGGTAAACTGATGCAGAGAACAGAGGTTCATCAGCTGCTTGCTGTTAAAGTGATATAAGTCGACTGTATTAGTTACATTGTTATTATTGGCTCAGAGACTTCCAGGAAGTGTCAAGTAAGTCAAAGGCCAATTGCGAAAGTGATCAAAACTTACAGTTGTTGGGAATGTAGCTTGTGTCCAAATAAAATCGCGAATTTTTCAGGTCTCTATGTATGGAGCACCGCCGGAATGAAGGAGCGAAGGAAATGGAAGATCCCCGAGAAAACCCGTCAACCAGCGGCATCGTCCGTCAGAATTCTCGCGTGCGAAAGTCCAGGGACCGGCTCCGCCGGGAATTGAACGCGGATCGCCTTGGGGGGAGGCGAGTGCTCTAGACACCACCACAGAGTATGTAGGTATACATAAGTGAAATATCCAGTAGAACGGTGAACTCAGTCTCACACGCCAGCAAATTGGCTTCCCTGGCCAGCAACATGGCGGAAACACCTACTGCCAATCAGTGTAAGGCAGCTGCCCTGCTACCCGGCAGCCAGGCCAATAGGAAACCTGTAGTAACATGCAGGATCCTAACATACACGGGGCTGGTATCAACAACCTCCAGCAACCAATAAGCGGCGAAGTTCACCTGTACAAAATAAGCCGCCTCGTCACTTCGCGTCTGTATTATTATTTAGTCTGTGGCACTACGTCAACCACGGCCTCTATACTACATCAGCTTCGGCAACGTGTTTAATGCAGAACTGTCAACATAAGGGATATATGTGGCTCCATTAACGTAGCCTTTAATTATGACACTATTAAATCTCGCCTCCTTCCGTCATTAAGGTACGCATTTTGTAATGTTCGTTGTGATAAAGAATAATGAAGAAATATGTTCGTGGTATGTAGTTAGTCGGTCTTACAGTTTATGCCAGAATCCATTAACGTTTAACGATTTAAAAACAAAATTAAAAAAAAAAAAAGTCAGCCATCGCCACGTGTTTTAAGACTTGCTACGCTGTTTTATCACGAACATTTACGTAAACTGATTAAAAGTACGCTTGGAATTAGTGTTGGTTTTCACAAAGTTGATTAACAAACATAATTTTATGTAATAGTGTTTTCGACAGTACAATATCGTTACAACGTTGCTTTTTTATTCATCTGAAGTACAGTAGTTTCAATAAAGTTAAAATAAAATTATTTATTTTTCCCTATTTCAAGGACTAATGGCTCCCGTGATAAATAATGCAAGCCATGTATCACATACTGACTCATTTTCCGAATTTTTAACTTGCTTACGTGAATATCTACGTTGTAAATTAAATTTCGTTAAAAAAAAATGGGAAGAAAACCCTCATTTACAGTAACATATAAACGTCTATACTTTTGCGACGTGCGTAAGACATGAGTTTAAAAGCAAAATGTACTAGGCCGATAGGCTGGCAGGTTGGCAGCTAGTAAAATAAACTGAACTTCCAATCCTCATGAGTTGTTAATATAGCAGGCGCTAGATTTTGCGTTTGAGGTACGAAAGTAGGCAGGCGATAAGGTCTAGATTGCCACGTCCGTCAACGACCGTGTCGCCTTAAGGTTCCTATCTACTTACGCTTGAAACGCATTGCAGCGAGTTACAAGTAATCATATTTGAAAGAAACATCTTAGCGCGCATTGCATTTGTACCTACATCTATGATAAGAAAACACATTTCAAACAATGTTTCCATCAGTTTAAAAAGTAGAATCGCTTTATTGGAAACACGATTTTCAATAATCTCAAAATAGCTAAAAACAGGTTTTTTTTTTTAAATTGCCGCATCTAGGAAAATTCCAACCAGATTCGAAAAACATAGTAATATAAATGAGCACTGGAATTTTAACCGTAAGTATCGCAAATAAAATATTACGGTCCACCACTTAAAGTCCCATACGAAAATGAATAGTAAAGCTCTGCGCGACAGTTGCTGGGTTTGCGTGCAGAGGCGATAATGCATTACCACAGAATATTTAGGAATACAGAAGCGAAATAGCCAGCAGAACGGCGAACTCAGTCACACACGCCAGCAAAATGGCTTCCCTGGCCAGCAACATGGAGGAAACCCCTACTGCCAATCAGTGTAAAACATCTGCCCCGCTACCCAGCATCCAGGCCAATAGTAAACCTGTAGTAACATACAGGATCCAAACATACACGGGGCTGGTATCAACAACCTCCAGCAGCCAATAAGCAGCGAAGTTCGCTCGTATCAAAACAGCCGTCACGTGTTTTCACGTCTGTATTACTATTTAGTCTGTGGCATTACATAGGCCGACCGACGTCACTCTTAACGGATTATAGGTTTTGTGCCTCACATACACCAACGCAGCCTACCTAGACAAGAACCTTAAGGCCTCGCTTGTTAGTTTTACAGGGGTTTCGAAAATATTTTTATCGCAAATTAATAAACATATAAAAATTAATTCTTAGTTTTAACACTTGCTATATATCACTGTCTGTGTCTGAATTTATCTGTTGCAGTACACCATATGGATTTTTAGATTTTTGCCCCTAAAATATCACAGATTTATTGTCAAATTAAGTCAAAGTGAAGCAAAATAATTTTTTGCTAGCAAACGGTTCATTATATTAAAAAAACGATCTGGCAAAATTGTGTATCGTATAACTGTATACAGTCTCAATTTTTTCAAAGAATTTGGATGTTCATGTGGCAAAAATGCATAATTTTATATTTGCACAACATAGTGTCCGTTTTTTTTTTTTAGCTCTTACAGTTTTTCCATAGCAGCATGCCAAAGTCAGAATTCGCAAGTTACGGGAACATAGTAATAACAGAAACCAAGTGTCTTACTCGAATGAAATAATTTACACTGAAATTAGAAATTACGTGCAATATGCTGAACTATTTAAAAGCACACAACAGTCGTTTTGTATTTTTTTAAATTGCTATAAATGAAGTAAATTGTTATAATTTTCAGATTTTTTTAAAAAGTACAAAGGAATCTCATTGTGGGTTTTTAAATATTTTAGCATATTGCCCATAATGTCGAACAGCAGTGTAATTTATTTCCTTCGAGTTAGACACTTGGTTTTTATTATTACCATGTTCCCGTAATTTGCAAATTTTGACTTTGTCACTTTAGGGAAACTATGAGAGTTAAAAAAAACTTCTACAAGTGGAACTCGCAGTCACAAGTAACGTCTATAAAACTAACACTATGCCAAGCAAGTACAAAATTATGAATTTTTGCCACGTGAACCCCCTTAATACGCGGGGCGCGAAAACGGCTTGCACTGTTTTAGTAGTTGGCTTTTTTGTACGGTTTTTTTAGGCTGGGAACCGACTTTTTAAGTATAGGAATACGCGCAGGAAAGTACAGTGCGTGATGTTATATTTTAGTTTTAAAATTTCGGCTGATATTTTTTACGGGACAGCAGTATAAGGGAAGCCGTTTTCAGTCATTTGGCTTTTTTCATACGATTCTTTTAAGCTAGGAACCTACTTTTTCAGTATAGGAATACGTGTAGGAAAGTCCAGTGCGTGGTTTTATATTTTAGTTTTAAAATTTCGGCTGATATTTTTTACGGGACAGCAGTATGAAAAAGTCGTTTTCAGTAATTTTGAGATGATAATTTTAACATCCACAAAGCTCTGCGCGAGAGGTTTTGGGATGGAAAATTTATTTTCAAATCCAAAGGCGAGTATTTTTGAAATTCTATTATTATGGAGACCGAAATTATTATCACATTATATACTATAAAAAATAAAGTTTTCCATTTTTATAGATTTTGTGGGTTCAAGCCCTTATTTTTCTAAACACCGATTTTAATATTTTACTCGAAAGCAATGCATACTACCGCCTAGTGCTGTATAAGCAGACACCCGTAAATAAAATATCTACACAGCAAAAAAGTCTCATCGATTTATGATGAGTGGAGAGTATGGTATATCACGAAAATGCTTTGTACCAACATACCCTTGAAAACACTGTTGTTTCTTAGCATGTGTAACCGGGTTATATCATAGTCGTCTTTAGTGGAAGGCCGCGGCCTTTTATCTGGCAACTCTGCACACAAGAGGGACAGTTTAACACTTCTTTTAACTCTCCAAATGCAATGGCTGTACCTGATTCATTACACTGCCCTATACACCGGCGAATCAGGGGAAGCCACTGTCGTTGGCGAGACAAAAGAAGTGTTAAAATGACCCTTCCTGGCCGCGGCCTACTAAAGACGGTGGTTCGGGATAAAGTGAGCACTCAAAAAAGCCCTGCTAAAGTTCTATTTTCAGCTAATTCGTACCTTTCCGCATGTAACGGCTAACGATGGTACATGTCTAACCTCTGTGGACACGTCACTTGATGTTTGCGCGTGCAAGATATATTGTACAGTCAGTATAAATCGATACAGTTTAATAAAAACAATTTACTAATTACATAAAGTACAATTATGTCGATTTTGGTTGCTTTCATTTCTGTATTGTTGTATTTAAATAGGAAAATACACGGAACTATATTACGTAATTTCGCTACCAACCATACAAGCAGTTAGGCAACTATAGTTAATGTTGAGTTATATGCAGTAACGGCTAGTGATATATTTTCAAGGTTACAATTTTAGTGGTCACTTTATCGTGAATGACCTATATGTAGGGCCCGGTAGTTTTCGCGAAAAGAATTTAGCACCACTTTGTTTCAGTGCCTTACGTGCGCACCTGTATCTCTGCTTTGTGGTCAGTGATTGGATGCCTTAACATACAACGTCTGGAGGTTAAACCTGCAAATCAAAGACGTGTTGTGTCACGGTTATCCACTTACTGATTGGCACAGTCAAATGAATAATAACTTCGCACAAATACACTCTGCCAATAATCATAAAGTTGAGCTGCAGGTGTACACATAAGACACTGAAACAAAGTGGGGCAAAAATCTTTTCGCGAAAACTACCGGGCCCTACCTATATGATTATATACCTCTGACACAACGTAGTTGTCTTCAGAGCAATAAAAGGCATCACATATTACAATAGCGGGATTCTTATCGCCTTAGTCAAATAGGGTGACAGATCCACGTACATGCGAATGCCAGAAATATTTTCACAAGCTGAACGTGCGTTGAAACCCAGCAAACAGTCAAGTTTTCCCTCGATAAGCGAACATCTATATTGATGAGCAGTTCAGATTTGATCGACGGTTGAGTATCCCGGTTGTTTTGTTGAAGTCTTGCCTTTTCGTACCTCTTCAGGGCGCCGCCTACCCGTGCGTAAGAGGCTCAAAAGCGACGGAGCTGTAAGGTCGACCTTGAAGCGCGCATCAAATGCCGCGTCGCCTCTACGAGCCAAGCGCTGAACTAGCGTGCAAGCTTCCCGCCGAAAGGTTTTTACTATGGGACACTAAGCGGTGATCATATTGTTTTATTGAAGGAAAGTCTGCAACTATGTTCAGTGCAAGTCGCAATCTGAGTTCAACATACATCTGGTTAGTACATTTTAAAGTACATCAGTCTGAAAAGGCTGTTTTTAGCCATGTTGGAGGGCTTAAAAACAGTGTTTTTAATGAGCGTTGCGTCTTAACAGTGAGGTTCCAACCTTGTCTGAAGAATGTTTTATTTTCGTACGTTGGCACAATGGGCACAAATGGTATATTTTCGTCGAAAAAAACTGTTTACGAACACACTGCAACGCATTTGAAGCGCGGGGAAGGCGGCCGCTTTAAGGGGGTTCCCTACCTTCGCTTGAAATGCATTGCAGTGAGTTGCGAGCATTCATTTTTTGAGGAAACTACTTGACGCGCATCAAAATGGTGCGTCTACGAAAAGAGCACATACTCCAACGTACGACGCTATAAGTAAAAATATTAGGTACGCGTGTTTTAAATACGATTTTTGGGCCCCTCCCAAAATGGCTAAAAACAGCTTTTTTCAGACTGCCGTATCTGGGGATATAGAAACCAGAATCGAAAAACACACAAATAGAAGCACGCGTTTGACTTTAAACTATACGCCCCACAAATAAAGTGATATAGTCACCGCTTAAAGTCCCATAGGAAGATGAATAATAGTAAAGCTCTACGCTAGTTGATTGGCTTGCTCGTAGAGGCAAAACTGCGTTACATACGCCGGCCGGCGGCTACATTGCACTTTATCGATTTTGTGCCTCACACACAAACGCAATCTATATAGGAAACCGCCTAACTCGTTCAAGCAGACACACGAGTAGAATTTTCAAGCGTCCAATACGCTTGCAAGGCTTTAAGATATAACCTGGTACTGCAAACCTATGTTACCCCAGCAGCTACCAATGGAAACACGGACAGCCGAGAGGACGAAAACCGGGATGTTGATTGCGTTGTCACCAAGAAACTCCTCCACCACGATTAAACTGAATAATAATAAAAAAAAGAGCTGATGGCGTACAGAAGCAGTGACGAGTGCCCGGAGCAAATGAAAATGGCGGAGAGAGGCAGGACATAATTGCAGCGTGGAGTAAAAAGGGGCAACTCATGCGTGGCTCGAGCAGTTACGAGGGCCACAGCAACTACAGCCGGGAGCATCATGAAGCGTGATAGCGGTGGTTAGGGGGCAGAGGGGTTCAGAAAATAGCGACGGAAGCATCCCTAATTGCAGAGAGGGACCACGTGTCACGCTCAGTTGATGGTCGACCCCGCAAAGATGCCGGACACCAGAGCAGCCAACACACAGCATGTGCGATAGAAACACTGCAATGAGTAGAGAAGATGGTTTATCGCGGGAAAACTTGACTGTTTGCTGGGTTTCAACATAAGTTCAGCTTGTCATAAGATTACTGGCTTTACCTTCTACGTGCGAATATTTCCCCAGTTGAGAGCCAATCAGAATCCCAACATGGTAATATTTGATGCGTGTTATTAGAGGTACGTCAATTGCGCGGACTCATCTGGCAGTAGTCTAGATTAGGGCCACGATTTTGTCGCGAAAAAATTTTTGCCGCACTTTGTTTCAGTGTCTCTCGTGCACATCGGTAGTTCTGCTTCATGATTACTGGCAACGTGTCTTTGTTCAGGCACGTTTTTAATTTGACTGCACCAATCAGAGTAAGATTATTGTGACTCCGTACGTCTGTAATTCGACAAGGCAAGCGAGAGTAAAAATCATCCAATCACAGACGATGTAACAGAGCTGTAGATGTGCACATGTCACATTGAAACTAATTGTTGCAAATATCTTTTCGCCATAAAATCGTGGCTCTAGTCTACATTGCTCAGTCCTGTACACGCTATGGATACAGTCGATTATTCATTGGCTTACAACATTACAAGCGATAGCTCTCTGAATCATTTCCTTATTTACTACTGGCTTGCAGTAGTCAAATGCCAGCTAATTACACACGTGGATAAGAAGTATGTATGTTTGGCGTTCAACCTGACCTGGAATGTATTTGCGAAAGTGACGCACCTCTACCAGAAGTGACAGTGAAGTATACGTTCTTGACGTTGAACCGAGCATATAATCAATACGTGTAATACTCGTGCCTATGATAGTAACGCGTAGATACCAGAAATATTCGCAGTTCCACTGACATGTAGGCTAGCCTTCCAGACTCTGCGTGCACTCAAGCAGGCAACAGCTATTAATAATCTGCTCTCTGACACAGTGATACCTACATACCTGAAAAACCCGCGTTTTCACTTGGGCACAAGCTAGAATCCCAACAACTGTAAGCTTTCATCACTTTCGCAATTGGCCTTTGACTTACTTGACACTTCCTGGAAGTCTCTGAGCCAATAATGGAATTGTAGCTAATACAGACATATATCATTTTACCAGCAAGCAGCTAATGAGCATCTGCTCTCTGCTTCAGTTCACAAATATTCTTGCAGGCTAGCCTACAGGTCTTGAACCCGCGAAATTTTCCGGTCTCTAGATACCACATTATTGTACCTCCATTTGATTGCTTATTTGTTATTAGTAGAGCCACGATTTTGTGGCGAAAAGATTTTTGCAACATTCGGCTTCAATGCTTCATGTGCACATATGCAGCTCCGCTACATCGTCTGTGATTGGATGATTTTACTCTTACTCGCCTTGGCAAATTGTAGACGTACGGAGTCACAATAATCTTATTCTGATTGGCACAGTCAAATGCGCAACGTGTATGAACAAAGACACGCTGCCAGTAATCATGAAGCAGAGCTGCCGATGTGCACGAGAGACACTGAAACAAAGTGGGGCAAAAATCTTTTCGTGACAAAATCGTGGCCCTAGTTATTAGTTCAGTGCCCTTCCAGATGTGTCAAATAAGACAAAGCAAATTGCGAACGTAACGAGAACTTACAATTGTTTAAATTGTAGTTTGCTATTAAAATAAAACGCGCAATTATTAAGTACCTAATAATGAGGTCACGCTTTGTGCTTCCTGAGCCACACAACCACAAACCAGCACAAAAAATTTTTGTTTCTGTACTTTTTCTGTTCCGTTTCTGTGACTGGGCGCTTAAAAATGACACTACGGTGCCCTCAAATCACTGTCGTTCACTATTGACTTGGCGTTGTTCTGATTGGTCCAGTCAAATTGAAACATATTTGATTAATGAAATTATACAGAAATCTATCATATACTCAACTCTGTTCGCGAAGAATTGTTGGCCCTGAATACACATAAGTGGAACGGTATGGTGTTGTCTTTAGCAATGTCCATGATTTATTTGGGAGCAAGGTGGGGTACAATTCAACGCGCGTTTACGCTACAATTTTTTATTATATCACAGTGCCGTGGACAGATATGAAGCGATTCGAAGTTTACAAATAAGCAAAGATATAAGATGACTGTTCTAGAACTAGCAACTCTAAGGACAGCAGTAGATTAAAAATAACCGAGACTTTAGAAGCTAGGTAATTGGAATCTGGCTGAATATACTCACGAAATTTTCGTATCTGTAACTATTGAGATTATGTACACGTCCTCGTTTCTGATTGGTCATGGCGTGTTATGGAAGATTTCCTGTTGGTCAGACCTCATTCTAATATATTCGTTTGCAGTCGCTGATTAGCGAATGACTTATAGGTTGTTCACTGTAAACTGAACATTCAGAAGAACACATAATTTAAAAGTATGTTTAATTGGGCCAGTTTATGTTAATTTTTGAGAGTATTGAAACGTTATAAATAGTGTTTAGCTACACGCAAGTTTTCATATTAAAAGTAGTAAAGATGGCTGCAAAACAGCTGTAAGAAAGTTTTATGCTGTGCTCACTTTATCGCGAACGGCTTATATCTTCATGTTACTTGTCAGCGGCGCCCTTCTGGGACTTCTACGTTATCATAACTGCTTTGTGATAAAACATTTTTCTTACAATTTTCTCGTGGTTTGCTGACCACGTGGCTTTTAGACGTATTGAAATATTCATCCAAAAACTGAATATATTTCGACCGCAAACTAAATAGGAACCTAATAGAAATGTTCCATGCCTATAGCACGAAAATCAGTCTTAATGACCTCCGAACGTGAAATGCAATGATCTTGGGGAATTGAAACTGAAGAGATTTGCTTGCTCTCTGTGTAAATATTGTGGTTCGAGTAATTTGTATAAGTAAGAACACCAATTAAAAAAAAAAAACAACAACATTATATTCAGTTTAATTTAACCGACTTATTGATAAGAGTGTTCAGGTCCACGGTAATTAAAATTTTCTTCTTGACTGCTAGCAGGATGTCTAAAAAGAAAAAAAGTTCAGATTTCTCAAAAGACCTCAGTTGGAGACGCCGCCAGCGTAAGCCTCTAAGTGTTTTGTCAAGTTTCAGTCTTCTAGTTGTTTCTCAGTTTTTTATTTCATTTCGTCTGCTTATGACAAGCTTTTAAGATATTTTTTTACGTGCGAATGGTATAGTTTCCGGCATTTGTCTCTGCTTTTAATGAACTTGTCATGAAAGCGAAAATTTCTCAACGGGCATTCCTTTATTTCCCCCATTTTTTTTTCAGTAGGATATCTACAATCACTTTTTAAGCCCTCGTTATTTTTTCTTTCCAGCCAATTTATTCATTTCTAGCACTGGTTAAAATAAATGAAGCAATTTAAAGGCGCCGCACTCTTAGAGCTGGTTTGCGCGCTAGAGGCTCAGATTCGACGGAGCTATAAGGGTGGCCTTGAAGCGCCCAACGAATGCATAATCGCTGGAATGAGACAAGCGCTGAACTAGAGTGCGAGATTATAGCAGGTCCGTTTTTACTATGGGACTTTAAGACCATGATCTTTCATTTGTTTCAAACAATTGCAAATAATGTGAATAATTTTTAACCAAATACTTTGAAAAAATTTTAAGCTGTGTACAATCGTACGATACACAATTTCGCCAGAGCGATTTTCTTTAATGATGTACTGTTTGCTAGCTTCATTTTGGCTTATTTTGACAACAAAATATGTGGTATTTCAGGGGCAAAAATCTAGAAATACGTTTAGTGTATTGCAACGTACAAACTATGATACATTAGTGTAAAACTGCCAGAATGAATGTTTGATATATGTATTAATTTGCGTAAAAAAGTTTTTTTTCGAAACCACTGCAAAACTAAAGAGCGATGCCTTAAGAGGGCGTGGTAGATAAATAAACGCTTAAATTGTCACTTGATTTCTACGCTTTTTCCGAAGCCAATATTGATAATGCCATTATTAGTTAATGTTTGATTAATAGACGCGTCTGATTATAGTAAAAAATTCTATGTTTAATGAGCACATCTGCAGTAACTCTCAGAGCCTTGGGTTTCTACCCACTAATCATAGACGTGTGGTGTTGCAGTAACCGTGTTCTGATTGGCCCAGTCAAATAAATAACGTCTCTACTTAAAGACACGCTGCCAACTGAACCACTAAACAGAGCTGCAGGTGTGCACGTAAGGCGCTAGATAAGTTGGTGCAAAATTTTTTTTCGCGAAAATCACGTGCCCGTACTCGTTAA
The DNA here is from genome assembly GCA_003012365.1 of Medauroidea extradentata. Taxonomy (NCBI): domain Eukaryota; kingdom Metazoa; phylum Arthropoda; class Insecta; order Phasmatodea; family Phasmatidae; genus Medauroidea; species Medauroidea extradentata. Next base: position 26,282 of record PNEQ01086024.1, on the reverse strand, counting down.
AAATTCTAATATGTCAACCTATGATGACTGGGATGCAGTTAAAAAAAAATCTACCCGGTACAAGTAAACTCAACGAGATCACTAGAAATCATTCCAACGATATTTTTCCGCTGAGATGTGTGGACATGTCCGGTACCAAAATTACAGTTCTCAAATAAAGCTTAGATTCGCGGGACATGCAGACCGGGGCCACAGGTCTCATGCACTATCACAGCATTGGTTACCATGGACATGTCCGTTAACAGCTGCTGCTATAAATGGGCCCTAAATGTACCCAAATAACAATTCAGATCAGATCACCTTATTATCAGACAACTAGAATTAAATTTGCTTCGTAAAAGTCACAGATATGAAACTAATATTCAAGGAACTTCTAATCACAGCAGTAACGAGTTAACATAGACAAGAAATTCTTGTAACGAAATGTTAGCAAAAGTCATAAAATAATTTTATTTTAACGTTCAAGTTAGGGAGAACAACGCCGGTGTACCCGCAACTATTCATACATTCTTGCGAAAGTGTTGCCTAATCACGAAGGCGTACGGGTTAAAATGTCAAGGCTATGCTGTTCGCCATCGTGGTATGCAAAGTTTTGCTCGTATAGGTACGAATTTCTGCAAGTCTATCGGCGTTTCTATTAGTTAAAATTTAAATTCAAATTATTACATGACCTCTCCAAAGATTCTGTTACTGTGGCAACTCAACGTTATAAACGAAGACTCATATTTTATTCATATGATTGACGAAGCAAGCTGAATCGCGTTGTACATTAATTCCAACGTCAAGGCTCGGTTTCAGTCACCGTATTGAATTTTATTATTTTTCAATTTTTTGGAATTCTGAGAAGAAAAATGTTAAATATGCGATTATACCTCAAATTCTATTTACCTTGAGCTACAGTACAGACCTTGCGATTTAGCCGTTAACTTATAATAACGCCGCAATTTGTCGGGTAACTTATGAATATAAAAAAATTTGCCATACAAATTGCCGCGTAATTATAAGTTAACAGCCAAATCGCAAGGTCTGTACTGTAGCGAAATGTAAATAGAATTTGAGGTATAATCGCATATATAACATTTTACTGTTCAGAATTACAAAAAAAGTGAGAAATAATAAAATTTAATATGGTGACTGAAACCGAGCCTTAAAACACTGTTATCAAAATGATCGGAACGTTCTGTGCTGCGATAAACAATATTCAAAGGTATGAATGAAAAATTACACATTTTCACAATTTATTTAAAAAAAAAAAAGGATAATCAACAAAGTTTTAACATTAAATTTGTTATGTACTGTAGTTATATATTTTTTATTCTTTCCGTTCTTAAGGGGTAGAACATTAACTTCGGGTAACTCTGGTTTCGTTTTCCGTCATTAATTTACGGAGGTGAAGGGCCTTATTTCGAACACATTTTATCAGCTTATTTCAATCAAAGTGTAACGATAAATTATAAAATCGAATATAAATTGAGTCACGGGATTTGGTCTAGTACACACACATATATTGCGTTAACCAATCACAACGCTAGTTCGCAAGCGTACTTCGGGAGAAGTCAGATTTTGCTCACTTTATTCGAGTAACGACTGCACATGTTCGATTTCCTTAACCCCCGGTGTATCAGTAAGTACAAAAACAAATTTCATCTCAGAGTATAAGTTGCGCATGGTAGTCCAATTTTTTTTAGGTAAGCAACTGTTGCGAAAATGAAAAATATAATACATTTAGTACTGTACAATTATTTAAAATACTGCAAAAAAAAGGTAACTTATTTATTTTGAAATAATTGCAAGATACTAACGGCACGGTTGTCAAAATATGCATTTTACAAGTAGTGAACTTACCATGCGGTACCTATTTACTCAATGGTTGTGATCAGTAACGTAACAATTTGGAAGGGGGGAGCAGGGTATACATTTTCCCTCCCTAAGGGGTGAGGTTATGCTATGCCCCCTCCTAAATATTGGAAAGGGCGCCGAAAATACCAGTAAATGGGAGCCCAAATGTTCAGTGGCTAGGCGTGGCTGTGCTCCAAGGTGTGCGATATTAGCAGCGACTATACGCTTTGAGCAGTTGTGTTGTTGCAGAGACCAAGGTGTATATATTATAAGTACCTTGCCTCTTGTACGCTACTGGCTGTGGAGTGTTCCTGACCATACTATTCTCCGTTCACTCTAAGTTGAGTTCTGAAGTAAACAAATAAAGTAATATCATTGCACTTCGCTAGCTTCTAATTGGCTCAATTTGTGCGTCGCGCCGACGTACTATTTCCAACCGACAAATGTGTGTACAGTCGGCATCATAGGAAACAACAACGCCGTATATATTAAAACAATATTGCGTGAAAATTTCGTACGTGTTATCGACATAGGGAAACAAAAATTACACAAAAACTTGATAAAAATATTGACATCATGTGTAATTACTGTATATTTAAAAATTTAGTAGTAATTGTCAAGTCATGACTAACGATTGTATTCAAATATTCCGGTATTAATGTAACGAAAATTTGGTATTACATGCGGAAAAAAAGTTGTCAACAAAATGAGTGATTAAACTTACTGTAAAGTCCTCCTGGATTATTTTGTACTTCCTTTTGGAAAAATTACATTTTATAAATCACCAAACAATCTGTCGATAATTCACGACACATGTTTTTTTTTATACATAAAAGATTGCTATGCGAGATTTATATTCTTGCCTGATAAACATCACCACAGTTTGTTCAGTAATGAAGACATATATCCACGTTTCGAAAACCATGCAAGACATTTTCACTGTTCACGTCCAGCGTCACATAACCTAATCCGCAAGCGACGTAAATATAAACCGACGCGAGGACGGAACAAAATAGAACAAGGAACTTTGGTTCGGACCACGCGGCCGTGGATCGGACGAACTGGAACGGAAAATGGACGAACAAAAGAAAACATTCGCAGTAACCACAACATTGACGCGTTAACGTCCAAAAATACTTTGAAAAAATAAAACATTATATCTGATTGTGATATTTCTGACTTATTTTTACTGTGGTAATTAATACTGAACTAAACTTTTGGTATCTTCAGAGTATCGTACGTCTCTAAATACTGGCAAGTGTACCAAGAAACTCGTACGTTTAGCAGTGCGTCAGTCGTTAAATAACTCGTGAACCAACGGTACGGACGTGACGTCCGCCAACCATAATTAAAGTAATAAACATATAGCGTCGTAGATTGTGTTTGTAACGTCTGTATATTTTAGATATTTGTTAATAAAACTCTCTCATTAAGTGATGGAGTGGTAAATTTATATGTACACGACAGATAAGAAAGATCTATTTCTTATGCAAGATCACAGTGCACGGCGGTCGGCAGCCAATGAACATGTTTGTTTATAATTTGCTTTGCTTATCCTAAAACTCAACTAAGAGTGAACGGAGAATAGTCAAATGGTTCCTCAGACAACTCAGTGTTGTGTATAGTCACTGCTGGTCACCGCACAGCTTGGAACACTCCACGCGACGCCATTGCAAATGTTGACGAACGTATTTTAACGGGTGTGTTCTAATACCACTACATTGGTGGTATTCCGATGATAGTATCTCGTATTTCAAAACTGACTAGTTCTCGTCATAATTTATTATGAAAAGTTATGAATCAGTTTTGTAAATTATGCCTACTAGTCAAATATTGTTGTCTTTCTCTTCGCTTCTAGATAGATTATTCATATGTTGTTACTGTTTCTAGTTATTATGAAATACGTAATTTTTGTTTTCATAGAATGAAATTAAAATTTGTAAAGCGAGTACAAATATATTGTTTAAAGAAAAGGTTGCTTGCAAAAAGAGTTTGGGAGGGGGGTGGGGGTGGATCGTTCGCTTGTTTCGTTACCGGTTGTGATGTTAGCCTCGTGGTCCATGCTGCGCGGTTGGCAGCCCTGACGTGTACGCGGGTCACGGCTCGTGGTTCGCGTGGCGGCCCAGAGGGCGCGCTGCCATCGATCCAACCGCCACCGTGCTGTGAGCACGGAATACCTCCCCTCCCCGTCCCTCACCCATTCTACACTGTCGCAGCTACCCGCTCTGGCCTCCGGCACTTTGTCGTGCGACAAGCAGCAGCACGCTCGTTCCATGCGCCACCCTCCCAATCCCTTCAACTAGCAGGGGTGACGTCACACAAACGCACCGTGTTTTGTCTCCTGCCGACACCGGCCGTGTCACGCCACACATGGTTTTACCTTCAAGTAAATATTTGACAGAGAGAGAGAGTGTATATTAGGAGAGAAAATTAAATAATTTTTGTGAAACATCCCACGTTACTGTAGAATATAATGCGCAATTTTTTTAAAAGAACTTCAGAATCATCATCAAGTGTGGAATAGGAAAAACATCCGTTTCCATGTTGGATTAATTATTTTACTTACATATACACGTGAAGTAGGCCTACTTCAGAATCATTTATGTATTGTAAGTAGACAATAAAGAATGTATAAATGATCCATTATAAGGACTGGAAATTTTCACGAAAATATTATTGCACTAGATTGGTACAAGGCCGTGCAAGGTAGTTTTTTTTATCATGCTGGTGTATTGTATTCAAAAGATTTTTAACGGAATGCCTTGGAAATATTCAAGTCTGAGAGGTTTAATACGATGTACAGTTATATGTAGGTGTTTTGCAAAATAACGCACCGTTCTTTCGCAAGGAAAACATTTTGCTTGGTTTTCGCTTATTTTCACAACAAAATTGGTAATATTTTGGGTGTAAAATTCTGAAAAACTTGACGTTTCTTGCTACTAAATAGTTAGGTACAAATTATGATATATTTGTGACAGAACAGAGTGGCGATTCTTAGATATGGAAACTGTATTTTCGGAATCACTGTAAAACTACCGGACGTGGCCATATTGCCTCACGGGGCCGCGGTGGCCGAGTGGTCAGACCGCTCACCTCCCACCAAGGCGATCTGGGTTCGATTCCCGTCGGGGTCGGTCCCCGAATTTTCGCATGTGGGAATCGTGCCGGACGATGCCGCTGGTCGGCGGGTTTTCTCGGGGATCTCCCGTTTCCCCGCCCTTTCGTTCAGGCGCTGCTCCATACTCACCCCTCACCAGCGTTAAAGACCTCGATGTTGAGCACTGACCAAAATCCCTCTCCCTGTTGCCTCACGTGCACGCCTGTAGCTCTTCCTTTCTGTAATTGGCAGTGTGCCTTTGTATAGACACGCCGTTCATTTGACATTGCCAATCAGAAGAAGGGTACTGTGACACCACACGTCTGTGATTAGCGGGTAAAGCTACAAGACTCTGATGTCCGGTTTCCTGTTTCACAAGCTCGTCCTAAACTTGATCTCCAGTTATGAGAGTTAAAATTATTTTGTGAGAGGAAACTGTACTCGCAAGTATCGTTTACAAATCTAACACTATTTCATTAAAATATAAGATTATGATTTTATCACACTTGAACACCCTTAAGGACGTTGGACCCGTAAAAATTCAAAATTTTATATTTGGGCCAAACACTGTTCAACTTTTACACATCAAATAACATGTAATTTCCCCGAATGAAAAAAAAATCGCGGCCCATAGTTTTAGCATAATCACCTATCAAAGTCACAAAATGGCAGTTGTGGTGTAGCCAAAATAATAAAAAATAATTAACTTGCAGAAACAAGATAGTTCTTATCGATACTTAATGATATGTACTACTTCAAGACACTTTTGTAAACACAAAGCGATATATTTTTGTATTTTTTAAAAATTGACGAAAATTAGTAAATTTTTGCATAACTTTGACTTTCGGCTACTACTGAAATATTCAAAACTAACTTTTGTCAAACATGTCATGGAATGCATTGATACACCGACTTTCAGTTCCCGTAATTTTGAATTCATTAGTTAATTACTTTTTTTTTATTTTGGCTGCACCGTAATGGTCATTTCGTGACTGATGAGTGATTTTGCAGAAACTGTTGGGCCTACTTTTTTTTTATTTGGGGAAATGACGTATTATCTGATGTGCAAAAGTTGAACGAAGTTTGGTGTATATGTCGAGCAGTTTACCAAGAATATATCCTATGCTTTGTCGAAGAGAAAATTTTAATAATACAATTTTAATAAATGTTATGGCTAAAAAAATCTTTAAATACAATAAAACTATCTAACACTCCTCCTTAAGGGGCTCGCCTACCAAGCGCCTTATCGGCCATCCGACCTCATGGACGTGGAGTTTTCCCCCACAAAAGCGGAATTGGGTCAACCCCTGTTGTGGAGGAGGTTGTCTCTCGCTCTCTCTGTTGTCCGCTCGGCTCGGTCTCGCGAATCCTTCAATTTTCCACAACACTGGCTGCATATTTGCGCAGGATACGTATTACAAGAACAAGATTTCCTCAAAATTTTCCGTTGTTACAAGGTACAAACAGTCACGGGATCAAAAGCTAAAGGATAGATCTACTAAGGTTAAAATGTTTTAAGTAAAAAAGAAAACGGCATTACACATACCGGAAAAGGTACTAATTTGGAATGTTAAGGCCCTATTTTCTAATAACTTAAGAAACTGATAGAACTGAAACCATTTACCGTTAGTGTGAGGTACCTTAATATATTTTATATGTCAAACACACAATCTCACGGCTGATATTTTCTGTGAAAAAACGATTCCCCTGAACCTCTACATCACAACTTTCATGGCAGGTAGACGGGCCCCTTACAGTCTGTGAACTATGGGTCCCCGATTTGCATCACTTTGTTTCTGAGTCCTAATGTGCACACATGCAGCTCTTCTTCGTAGTAAATTATTGTGTGTTTGTAACTCTCAACGTCTTAGGATTGTACCCGCTAATCACAGACGTTGTGGTGTCGTAGTAACTTTATTCCGATTGGCACAGTCAAATAAGTGACGCCTCTACACGAAAGCACGTAGCCAATAAAGACGAGGCAAGCCTGAATATGTGTGCATAAGGCAGTAAAACAAAGTGGCGCAGATATCTTTTATCAAAAAACAGGGGTTCCTACTGTGAACATTAGTGCTGGTTTATGCATAGAGAAGATGAACGGCAGTTAACAGTAATTATTATAACCGATTCTACGAGTGTTTAAAACCAAGAAAAATATTATTTTATATTTGATCGAATATTGCTCAGCTTGCGGACGATGCTTCTAACGACATTTACAACCGATAAAATTGCTATTCATTTTAGTTCTGCACAGTGATACGTCAGAGTCTATATGTAACCTGTAGTGAAAACTATTTCACTTAACTGGCGAACAGTGTAGAGTGATATCTGCTCTCGTTTAGGATTTAAAAAATTAATATCGCGAAACAAGGAAGGCTGGTCTTAAGCAGTACCGCCTGCTGTACTCGAAAAACAGATGAGGTGGGGCAGGATACCGGCGAAATTCATATGGAAATAAAATGGCAGCACTGGAAGAAAACGCGCTAGCCACCGGTAAAATCCACCAACTGTAGAATTGGCCAGGAATTGGACCTGTTCGTTGTATTGTGAGACCGGTGACTATATACTGTGAAGGTTAGTTACATAGAGAATACACTGCTACTGCAGATTGTTGTTCAACACCAAAGAATAAAGATTGGGTAGAATGACACTTATTTTTGGCCATCTTCCTGAATATTGGTTCACAAAATGCCAGCTGAACTGTCGATAAAATAAAATAAAAATCTCATACTTAAATATATCTTTTCTAACAATCGCTTTTATTTAAGAATGATTTCGTGTATCCAGGATATATCTTACTTGCATAAAAACTTAAATTGAAAATTTCCGTACGCATTTGTGTAAACTTGGGTCTGACAACTATTATAAGATACGTGGTTTCGACAGCTCACAATTAGTTAATATTTTGCGTTTCATAATTATTTATTTATTTGAGATGCGATCGTTAAAAAACAGGGACTCATAATTGTTGATTTAGTATACTGTCTCGGTGGCGATGTTAATTTTTGGTTCTTCACTACATTCAACTGTAAAGCAGAAAAACATACATATTTAAGTCAATATATTATCAAAGTATTAGTTTCCATAAAAAACACCGTTGTTGCTGTATTTCGATAATCGTTAATGCAATGACTGTAACATAATAAAACCAAATTATATAAACATAGTTAGCTATAAGAGTTTAGAATCGCTGTTTTGGTCAGAAAAATAAGCACAAATGAGACAAAATGAAGTAAAATGCGCTTAATTCTGATGGTATATCCTGAAAATTAAAAGTAACTTCCAAAGAACATTTTAAATGCTTAATATTTTAGTAGCATACAACGGCTAAACATTTTAAATCTCATTATGGAAGGAATCTTCTTATTAAGAAACTCCTTAAGAGGGTTTTGTGAAATTGTTTATTAATTAATAAAACATGTACTATTTATACGTAACTGTGAGTCGTAAAAACATTCATATTCTCTTTAATACCGCGTCTCTGTATAAAGAACGCTCTTATCAAAGAGTACTCTTTCACTTTACCTTGCGAGAGTGCTCTCTTGAATTGTGACGATTCACTGGCAGTCAAAGACGGCGTACAGCAAAGACACGAAAAAATAACGGCAGTAATTATCGTTGCTGTAATATTAATGGACAAATAAAATAACATTTATATAGACTTACGAATTTACAATTTTTTTTTTATTTCAAACGTTAATTTTTTGTTGCTGTATTAATCTTTATTCACATGGTTCGGGGTTTTAGTGTGTATTACAGGTACTCGTTGTAGGTAGACACTGAACATATGACATGAATTTAAAGCTAAATAACGGTTACAATAGGTACAATTTTTGTTTCTAACAGGATGCATTTGCGAAATTGGTACAACGTATTTCGCAACTTTATCAACATAAGAGTGGTGGTAGATAAATAACCGCTGCAAACTTAAAAGACTGAAAGTCAATACGCAAAAACTACACAATTACAATCCTAGATTATATTTGTCACCTTTATTAGCAAACATTTACCCAGAATCAATCATTCGTCAAGCGTGACCTCTTACGCCGCAATTAAAAGCACGGTATTTCGGCGTCAGAAAATGTTACTTAGATGTACGTTACCGGAGAAAAACTTTAGCATAGAAAGTTGACAAAATCTATTGCCTAGTATTGCTGCAAATTGGCGTCGAGAAGCCTACAATTTTAAACTGATGCTTTTAGAGCTGAATCATGATTAGAGGTACGTAAATTTCGCAGATACATTCCAGGTCTGGTTGAACGCCAATTATGTATACTTCATTGTCATGTCTGTGACTTGCTGCTTGTATGGTTATTGTTATCGATTGTGGCCAGTGGGTGTATAGGACTGATAAGTCTAGGCTGCTGCCAGATGAATCCGCGTACCTCTAATCATAATGTACCTCCCTACATGCGTTTGAAACGCGTTGCAACGAGTTGCGATTATTCTTTTTTTGACAAACCTACTAAACGTGCGGTATATTTGTATACCTACGAAAGTAACACACACTTTGAACTATCTCGCAATAGTTTAAAAAAATCACCACTTTTTTTTATATTTTTATTTTTATTTATATCATCATTTTCAGGCCTCTCAAAATGGTCAAAACATTGGGTTTTCGGTTTTCTGACTGCCGTATCTCTAAAAATATCAACTGGATTCGAAAAACACGACTATAGCAACAAGATTTGTCGGGCATTGCGCTCTATTGCTGCATTTCAGCGCAGGTGAGGAGAATCAGTGAGACTCTTTAAGTATATATTTTTGACGTTCAACCTGTTAGAATAAATTCACAAAATACTCGTCCATATAGAAAACGATTTCAGGAACAGTAGTTTCTCGCTACGGGCAGGAGCTTGCCAGAGGATATTCGACTTCTTCGTCACAGACTAAGTAGTAATACAGACGCGAAATTACGTGGTGGCATATTTGATACGGGCTAATTTCACTGCTGATTGGCTGCCCGAGGCTGCTGGTATCAGATCCTTGTATGTTTGGTTCCTGCGTGTTACCGCAGGTTTCCTATTGGCCTGGCTGACGGCTAGCAGGGTGGCCGCCTTACGTCGGATTTCCGCCATGCCGCTGACCAACAGTCATTTTGCTGGAGTAGTACGAATGAGTTTGCCGTTCTACCAGCGGCGTAGCGTGGTTGTGTTCCAAGGGGTGAGGTTTTAGTACCGACTACACACTTTGAACACGTGACAGTTGTGTTGCAAAGACCGAGGTGTGTTATTGAAGGGGAGAGGGTTTTACGGCCCTTAAGAGGGCGTGGTACGCTGAAAGCATTAATCTATAACTGTAAGTGTCTTGAAGCCAATTTGCTAAAATTAAAAATAGCAATCCTAGACAATAGTTTTAGCCAACGTTATAAACAAAATTGTTTCCGGTGTTACGAAGTTCTGAGGCACAATCTCTGACGCCGGAACCTCCTGCATTTAACTTCGGCGCAAGTGATCACGCGTAACGAATTAGTAATTCTAGATAAATATTTACTGATAAAGTTGGAAAATACCATTACCTAGGATTATCATTGAGTATTTTATCAATATTGCTGCAAACCGGCCTTTGCCTGAACTGTACCTGGGTAAAAATAAATGGCTTCGAAAAAAGCGTAGAAATCAATTAATCTTTCAGTGTTTATGTATCTACCACGCACTCTTAAGAACAAGGTCTTAAAATCCGATGAGTGTGAGGTGAGTTGAAGGGATAACACAATATCCATGCCCGAGCCGGGATTCGAACCCAGGACCTCTTGCGCGTTAGAACGGCGCCTAACCGACTCGCTACGTCGGCCGGCGTGTATTATTGCTAGGGCTAGGAATATTTCCCGAGTTCAACCATCAACACGCTAGAATCCATTATCCTGTGTATACCGAAGCCTACCATTTGTCCATTACCTGCTACTCATTCAAACAGCAAACAATGAACGAATAGACGGGGCTTGAGTATGCATAGAAGATTGGATTCTAGCATGCAGGTAATTGAACTGCGAATTTTTCCTACCCCTTATTATTGACGAATTATGCTTTGTCTCTTGTGCATTATTGGCTCGAGAGCAGTGGCGGCTCGTGGGTTGTTGCCAGGTGGGGCTGCAGATAGTCGGAATTGTACACACTTGATGAACACGCCGTAGACCAACGACCATGAAATATTTGCCGGCTACTAGATGAGTTGTGACCACTCGGTAGTAAGGGGCACCTGCACATCAGCGTGTCAGTGGTTGTAGAGTCAACCAGCGCACAACCTTGTACAAGTCTTGGCAACTGCAGCCCTACCTGGCAACAACCAACGAGCCGCCACTGCTCAAGAGTATACGATTCTAATAATTCCACTGGTAACTCAGTGTTGTGTATTTACAGATGATGGTTTATTGCGGAGAAACTTGACTTTTTACTGGGTTCCAACGCATGTTCAGCATTTAAAAAGAAATACAGGTTTTCCTTTGTACGCAGAGCAGTCGCACTATTTGACTAAGCCAATAAGAATCCTGCTATTGTAACTTTTGGTGCCTATTATTGGTCTGCAGACAACTACGTTATGTCAGACGTATATCACCCAATAATACATGTCACACGAAGCTACAGTGTTTTAAAGGATATGTTGGCACAAATAATTTTCGCGAAATGCCATCATTTCTAGAAGTACGTCAGTTCAATTTGGCAGGTTTATTCTAGGGCAGGTTGAAATTCAAGAATGTATATACTTCATCGTCGCATTTATAATTAGGCGACGGCTGTCATGACACGCCAGTGACTCTTGCAAGCCAGTAGTAAACAAGGAAAGAATTCGTAGGGCTGTCACGTGTTACTCGCTTGTACGGTTATAAGCCAATGGGTAGGGCCGATGATCTTTGGTGAAAAGATTTCTGCTCCCCTTTGCTCCATTGCTTTTCGTGCACATCTGCAACTTGTTTTTGTGTCAAGTCGTCTCTCATCTGACTTTGCCAATCAAAGTATAGTTATTACGTGGCAATACGTCTGTGATTGGTTGGTAGAACCTCAAGACATACGATAGTTAAAACATCCAATCTCTGACCATGAAGCAGAGCTGAAGGTGTGGACGTAAAGCAATGGAACAAAGCGGGGCAGAAATCTTATCACCAAAAATCATCAGCTCTACCAATGAGTAATCGATTGTGTCCGGAGCGTGTACAGGACTGAAGAATTTAAGATCCTTTAAGATGAATACGCGAAATTGACGCATCTATAGTCATTGCTTAGCATCGCACACCTTCGAACACTGCACACTTCACCACTGCGTTACACAGGCTATTTCACTTCTGTATTCCTATGTATTCTGTGCCTTCATTTTGCAAGTTGAAGGCCGGAGCTTGCGGTGGCCGTATCTTTATGGTTGGGCTTGCGAATCCTCGCAGCTGGTTTTAGAGCACGCGGCGACCCGCTGTAAAGTGAACACATGCCGTCAAGAGGTTTGAAGGAATCGATGGTCGGGGGCGGCGTTTAACATTCCCCGGCGTCAAAGCAACATCCGGTAGCTGCTATCGGCCCATGGAGTAAGGCCTGCTTGCAGATATATATGCACTCGCCACTCACGACGCCACAATGCACAAGCCAGAAGACGGCGCGGAATATTACCGAACAGTCATGCTCTAGAATTGATGTTTTGCAGAATATGTATCTTAGGGCGCGGTTCACCTCTCTTTTCAACGTCTTTTTTAATTTTTATATTTATACCATATATTTTATTTCTTATTTTAGACACAAATTGTGACTAAATCTTCCTCTTAGAAAATTGTTGTATCTCTCATAGTTTTCGCGTAATGAGTCGTAAACTTCAAAATTTCGACTTTACGGTTTTATGTACGTCACTAAAACCAACCGACATACCAAACCGAAAAAATTCACAGTGTATAACTATGTTGTAGGCTATGATTTGAACTATATGAAATAAAAAATAAATATTTTTTGTATTTTTATACAATTTTTGAAATTTTTAAATTTTCATTTCAAAGTTCAGAATTTTTTATTAAATACAAAAATATTTTATCTTTTGTTTTTATATGTGTCATTTCATAGCCTACAGCATTGTTATACACTGTGAATTTTTTCGGTTTGGTATGTCGGTTGGTTTTAGTGGCGTGCATAAAAACGTATAGTGCGAATTTTGAAGTTTACGACTCATTATGCGAAAATTATGAGAGATACAATAATTTTCTACGAGGAAGATTTAGTCACAATTTGTGTCTAAAATAAGAAAAAAATCTGGTATGAATATAAAAATATAAAAAAGACGGAAACGGAACAATAGTACATACTTACTCTAATGTTTTGAACCGAAAATCTTTTGAAACACCACATGAAAGAAATGTATATTTTGTATGTATTTATTTATTTTAGTTTAAGTGGCATCGAACAGTACACGGTCTTGGTATAGGAACACGGGATTTAAGGTAAAAGAGGTCAGCTAGGGCCTGTTCAAGAAACCATCCCAGCATTCGTCTGGAGTGATTTCGAAAAAAACCGTGGAAAACCGAAATCAGGATGGCCGAAGCCGGGGATGTAACCCGGATCCGCCCGAGTGTTTACCACTGCTCCACGCTCTATTCTGGAAGAAACATTGTGAATTTAAAACATCATCTCAACTGCATCTTTACGCCGAGAAAACATAAATAAACAACAACAAACTCCGGAGACGGTTGTTCTGAGTGCTGCAGTGGCCGGAACGTGAACATGCAAGTAGGACGGCGTTATGTCAGAGCGACAGTGAACCTCCACGCCCTGCTCAAACACCGTGCAGTGAAGACCAGATAGACTGACTTACAACATAGAGTAGTGTAATCAGGTGACGTGTGTCTGTCTCATCATAGTCACCTCCTCCACGCCCTACCCAAACACTGTGCTGTGAAGACCAGCTAGACTGACTTACAGCATAGAGTAGTGTAATCAGGCGATCTGTATCTGTCCCATAATAGTCACCTACAAGACAAGATGGGCCGCCTTCCACTCGGCGCGCCATGACGAGGGTTCAGGTTCGAGTCCCTAGACGTGTCAGTCGCCGATAGTCAACTACATTTGGAATCATGATCAATGGGAGAGTCAGCTCCAATTAGGCATAATAATATTCACTTAAGTTAAATGTAGGTTATCTATTCAAACTGTTAACCGCTCCTCTCCGAATTGACTATAATGTAGTCTCTATATTTAACTTGTGCATAAACTGCTAGAACCGTTCGTATTCAGTTATTCATTCATACATATAACTAGAGGTACGTAAATTTCGCAGATACATTCCAGGTCAGGTTGAACGCCAATTGTGTATACTTCATTGTCATGTCTGTGACTTGCTGGCGGCTGTTACGAAACGCGTTTGACTATTGCAAGCCAGTAGTAAATAAGGAAATAATGCGAAGTGCTATCGCTTGCTACCTGCTCGTACGGTTATAAGCCAATAGATAATCGATTGTGGCCAGTGGGTTTATAGGACTGACAAGTCTAGGCTGCTGCCAGATGAATCCGCGAAATTGACGTACCTCTACATATAACTCACATCATACGATACTCCGAGTATGAAGTCGTTTTAAATGGTTTACAACAACATGTTGAAGACATGTTCGTGACGTCATGTTCCCTCTTATATGTGGTGTTCTGAAACAACCACATAATAATGGTAGGATGTTGTACGATTAAATTTTACGTGCAAAATGTGGCAACACTGCGCTCAGAAAGTCCCCACTTACGCCACAGACTAGATAGTAATACATACGCTAAATGACGTGGCGGCTCTTTTGATACGGGCGAACTTCACCGCTTATTGGCTGCCCGGATGTTGTTGATACCAGCGCCGCGTATGTTTGGCTCCTGCATATTATTACAGGTTTCCTATTGGCCTGGCTGCAGGCTAACAGGGCAGCTGCCTTACGCTGATTGACAGTAGGTGTTTCCGCCATGTTGCTGGCCAGGAAAGACATTTTGCTGGCGTGTGTGACGGAGTTGGCCGTTCTACTGGCTATTTCACTTCTGTATACCTAAATATTCTGTGCTTGCGCTCCACACCTAGGTATGTATGTTACGTGAAGTAAACGGAGAATCATGTTTTGACTGCTCGATATTTTTACCTGTATCCAGACCATTATAGTAGTAAGATATGTGTGGAGCGCAAGAGGGTTCTGGGTACAGTGCTACGTTGCCACACAGTGCACGTAAAATGTCATCGTACGTCATTTTGTCACTGAAAGTTTTCGTCTCCAGTTTAGCACAGAATTCGCGTGGTGTCCTTATGTTGTGGTTGTTTCTGAACATCCTGTATATTATCTCTATGAACGGAATGCAGCGCGCGTCTAGAGCCGTAATAACCGAGCAAGTTTGCACGAGAAACACTGCTGCATCATTGCCTTTCTGTGTACCCAGCCATTGTGCGGCGACGTGCAGTTCTGCAAGTTCTGAGGTCGGCCGCCGTGGCCGCTCGTAAACCGCCCGCGTTTACGATCCGACCTCCTCGCTACCTTCGCTTCAACTGGAAGACTGGGAATAAACAGCTGTACGTCCCTCGCTCCGAGGGTTCGGAATACGCGTCGTAAAGCTTGGGAACATGATGGAAATCTAACCAGAAGGTAATATTTACCGTCACGAACTAGGTTACTGAGTCGTCCCTTTCAGCCAACCATCTCTTGTGTTCGACTGATCTATGCATGCACGATGTAAGATGCAAGTTTAATTTGCTGTTGCTTGTAACGCTGTCTTTACCTTAAGGGGTATGGAAAGTTACGATGTCGAGCGGACAACTGGAACACTCAATCCTCAATAAAATCTGAACTGCTCATAAAAATTCGATGAGATATTTTTGCCCCGAGTAGATGTTTTATCAGCGAACTTTTATTCATGTAACAGTATGCGGTATTATGCTTTATTTTCGAGAAAAAAATTAAATACTGTTTTTATAAAAACAAGGGTTTGAAACCACAAAATTTCCAAAAATGGTAAACTGTCATTTTTGTAATTTTTAATATGATAATATGTAGGTTTCTATAATAGAATTTCCAAAATACTCGAGTTTTTATTAGAAAATAATTAAACATCCGTAAACCTCTCGCGCAGAGATTTTCAGATAGGAATAAAATTATTTTCAAATGAAAGTGAGAGTATTTTTGATATTCGGTTATTATAGAGGCCTATATATTAACATACAAAAAATTATAAGAATGACAGTTTCCATTTTTTGTAGATTTTGCGGTTTCAAGCCCTTAATTTTCTAAAAAAAAAAAAAAAAAAAACAGTTCTTAATTTTGTACTCGAAAATAAAGCATACTACCGCATCGTGCTATATAAATAATCGTCCGCTGATAAAATATCTACTCGGCAAAAAAGTCTAGTAGAATATTTGATGAGTATGTAAGATGTTATTGACGATTGGTAATGCCAGTCGTCCGCTCGACATTGTACCTTTTCATACCTCGTAACCTTCCGGAATTTCAGAGATAAACAACATGAAAATTACACACACACACACACACACACACACATATATATATATATATATATATATATATATATATATATATATATATATATATATATATATATATATATATATATATATATATGTATAAATTAAGTGGATGGCTAGTGACCACTACGTGAGCACAAGTGTTTTGTGATTAGCTGCTGCGCTTCAGTAAATGACCGAAAGAAACTCTTTCATAGCATCAGCTGCGAGAGCCATTGTTTGCAATTCACAAATTCTTGTTATAAAATAAATTTTCTTCAGTTGCGACAGCTGAGTTGGAACAGAAAACATATTGATGTAGTGTAGTCATTGTTATGTAGTTAACGCATGCATTTTGTTTCCGAGAAAGAATATACAAAACTGTTATGAAGGACTTTGGCTGGTAGACATTTTAACACATAAACAAATAAAAAAAATATAATTTTATAAAAGAAGAATGTCTATATATTAAAAATTAACTAGACATTGCTATGTCTTAAGGAGTGTTAGATAATTGTCTTGTATTTTTTTTTTTTCGAGTCGTAACATTAACTCGAGTGTATTATCTAAATTTTCTCTTTGACAAGACATAGAATACATACTTGATAAACTGCTTGACACGCATAATAATTGTGTATATAAATTAATTTGTCATGCAGAATTATTGCAAGGGAAGTAGGTTAACTTTCAAGATGAACATTTAACACTATTATGATAAAAAAATTCGTCACATTTACCAAAAATATTTTAAAACGGAAGTTATTGCAAAAAAAATCTTTAAACAAAATTTAGCACCTAGCTCTCTCCCTTAATGAAAAGTTATTTGAAAGCATAAATATACAAACAAACAATTAGTAATGGCCAAAACTTACCGTCCTGTCCTAGTACAAGAAAGAAATATTATGTGGTGTAAAAAACTATCCCTAAAGAAAATATTATCTAAAAGAAAGTATATATTAAAACAACTAGACATAGGTTTGCTGACCAATTTAAAATGTAAGTAGGCTACATATAAAACTACTGTAAAGGATTTTGGCTATGCATCTACAACAAAAGTTATTATTAGGCGAGGGGCTAGGGCGTATGTCTGGTAACATAAGGATTGAGGGTCATACATTTTGTGGAGATGAGGGAAAAATTGAAATCTTTGAGGGAAAAAGAGAAATTTTGGGGGAAATGTGAGACATGTTTAATGTCGTTGAAAGTAAAAAAAGGATTATTTTGGGAATAAAACGAAATAATGGCGGCCGAGTGACGTCATCCAATATGGCAAGTGGTTCTTCGCTCCGGCTCCAAATTATTTACAAACAGAGCATACTGAAATATAGATTACTGCTCACGAATACTCATACCCAAGATAGTCGGCTACGTTTTCAACACCAGCGAGTTATGGACTATTTTTGAGAAAAATAAGCGGGCCTTACTTACAGGTAATAGAAACTCACGAAGTTTTCCTGACACAAGGTATTACGTTCGTGGCACATTGAAGTGCTACTGTTAAAGCCATGGTCTTTCATTTATTTCAAACAATTGCAAATAACTTGAATATTTTTTTACAAAATGCTTGAAAAAAAATTTGAGACTGTGTACAGTCATACGATACACAATTTTGCCAGATCGTTTTTTTTTATAATGTACCGTTTGCTAGTAAAAAATTATTTGGGTTAAATTTAGCTTATTTTCACAACGAAATATGTTATATTTCAAGGGCAAAAATCTGAAAATCTGATTGGTGCATTGCAACAGAAAAATTCCGATACAAACAAAGATATATTAGTGTTAAAACTATATGAACGATTTTTTGATATATGTAATAATTTGAATTAAAAAATATTTTCGAAACCACTGAAAACCTAAAGAGCGAGGCCTTAAGAGGTTTATGTACGGAAGGTAATTTTCTGCTTTTGTTGCGCGAAGACAGGGTAGCGATAAGAGTCAGGATTCAACGTTTACCGACAGCAGAATCGCTTCTATTCGCGACGCGCTAAACTGGTGAGAAGTGTTTTATAATAGTCTTCATCCTGCGAAATTCATAAGCGGTTACCCTACAGTTTTATTTGTGGATAGAATGCAATTAAAGATACATAGTTCTGATTTTATAAAAAAATAAGGGCTTGAAGCCACAAAATCCATAACATTGGAGAACTTTAATTTTTATAGTTTTTAGTGCAATAATATCCAGGCCTCTATAGTAACCGAATTAAAAAAATCCTTGCCCTTTGATTTGAGAATATATTTTTTTAACCCCATAACCTCTCACACAGAGCTTTATGGATGTTAAAATTATTTTCAAATCAAAACTCGAGTATTTTTTAATTTAAGTCATTATAGAGGTCTGAATATTATCACATTAAAAAACTTCAAAATTAAAGTTTATAATTTTTATGGATTCTTTTTTGCTTCAAGTCCTTACTTTTCTGAAAAAACAGTTTTTAATTTTTTACTCGAAAGCAAAACATACAACAGTCTAGTACTGTATATACAGATGTACGCAAATAAAATATCTACCCAACAAAAATATTTCATTTAATTATAATGAGCAGTTCAGACTTTATCTACAATTGAGTATTGAAGTCATTCACTTGACATATTGTCTTTCCATACCCCTTAATTACCAGTTAACCATATTCTATTACTTCTCACGGAATAGCTACTTTCTGAGCCGTCGCCTCCTTTATAGCATTAATTCGCTTCCTGTACAATTTAACGAGTAACTTACGAGAGAGCAGAAGATTTTGGCCAGCGGATAACACTGGTCTAAAATACACCGAGAATCGATAACCTCAGACCGCAGTCGAACCTATTTGCCCTGCTATTGTTTACGACGCCTAGACAAGAACGTTCCGTGCTCTAGGGTGCTTTGCAAACCTATAAACATACTGCACCCCAGGGTAGTTCATAGAACGCCAGAACACGTAACTTGTAGCTATCGCACACACAATCTGAACCAAGGAGAACAAAACACAGCACGGTTTGATTCACATGCGGCTATTCAATATTTTCCTTGTCGTAGGCTACATGTTTCAAGCCTGGTTACCTGCATATTTCACGCTATACTCTATTTCACATAAGTTTGGATAAATCTGACAGCAACTTATGGGCATTAATTTGTAACATTTTGTTATTTGTGTCACTAACCAAGACAAAATTTGAAGTAAAAATGCTTAAATCGAATTCTTATGTTCTTTTAGAGTTAAAAATGTCTTGCATTGATAGCCCATAAGTTGCTGTCAAATTTATCCAAACTTATGTTAAACAGAATATACAACTATAGCTACGATTTTGTGACGAAAAAAAGTTTTGCACAGTTTGGTTTCAATGTCTTGTATGTAGAGATTGTGAAATTTCGCGAATTCAATGACCTGAATGTTAGAATCAAATATCCTATGCGTACTTAAGTCCCGACCATTTGTCCACTAGCTGCTACTCAGTGGAACAGCAGACAGTTAGCGAATAGACAGGACTTGAATATGCATAGGATGGTTGATTCTAACATGTAGGTCATTGAATTCACGAAATGTCACCATCCCAACTTATGTGCTTCATGGTCCGTGAGTGAATGTTTTAACTGTCACTTGTCATTCGGGGTTACACCCACAAATCGCAGACGTGAGGTGACACAATAACATTATTGGAGCAGTCAAATGAGAGCTAAGTCGAAACAAAGACACACTGCTAATAACCATGAAGCTAAGCTGCCAACGTGCACGTAAGGGTGTGTTGACATCTTCCTCCATATGCTGTGACTATTTTATACGACCACAGTCCAGGGGCGTCGTGTGGAGTGTTCCAAGATGTGCGGTGCCCAGCAGTGACTATACACAACACTGAGTTGTCTGAGGAACCATTTGACTTGTATGGTCAGGAACACTCCACAGCCAGTAGCGTACAAGAGGCAAGGTACTTATAATATATACACCTTGGTCTCTGCAACAACACAACTGCTCAAAGCGTACAGTCGCTGCTAATACCGCACACCTAGGAGCACAGCCACGCTTTGCCACTGGACCACACCAGCAAATTTATGCGTGCACGTTTGTGCATTAACGTTTTCCTACGTGGCAATAACGACCTTTTTCACCAATTTGTAAACTAGATCATAGCTTAGAGGTGTTTGTGTTTAAGTATCGTTCGAAACAGTCTACCGAGTGATGGGTGTTTCACCATTGCAAACACAACTTTGTTAGACATAACTTAGGCAGTGCTAAATTTGGACGTAAGAAATTTCCGCAAGTTGGTATGTCAAATGTTTAGTTAACAGGTGGCCAGCCAATCGTATTACTCAAAGAAAATAACGCAAGAATGAAAAAAATAAATAAATAAAAATGTCACCAGTACTGTGAACTGGTATTGATTGTATCGTAAAGTTAAATAATTTGTTCATAAACTTGACTCAGTTAAATTGATAAGTTGAAATAACAACGAAATATTACACGCGAATACGTATCTTATACCTTGCAATAGTAAATTTTATAAACTAAACCTATTCACTATTCATTCGGTAAACACAGGACCTCGCTGGTATTGCGTAAACATTTAAATATGTGCGTGTGTGTGTATCACACACATGTAAAACTTCGATAGTTCTTTATACCAGGAAGTATCAGTGAATATATAAATACTAACTTAGTAATAAATGCTGTTATAAAAATAATTTTATGTTTTTTTACAAACAATTAACTGGTAGCCTACAGCGTTATACAGTTACTTAGCTGCCTCAATTTTCCTCTTCTTATAATTGGTATGCAGTATTTCTAGGTTAAAGAGAGACTTAACAAGTTAGGCATATGATATCTAGCGCCTAACTTAGGCGTTTCTTAAGGTATTTAAGCTGTGCTTAAATATTAGTGAAGTACTATAATGTGTTAGGCAAGCTCTGTCTCATATTTACTTAAATTTTAGGACGTGTTTGGTACCCCGACCATACAACATACACGTTAAAAATAAATTACTCCTGTAGTGAATTGCTGTGATCTGAAATAAGCCCCCTGAAATGATATCACTTCTAACAACCGTATCACGGAAATTGACCCGAGGTCCAATGTTTTAAATGTAACAGTGTATAAGGGGAGGGTGTTAATATCAGGGCATGTCGTAATACCCTGATAACTAGAAACCGGAAACATTCGCGGGTCCCAGACCTGTACACTAGCCTTCAAGATTATTTGTTTACAGAAGCAAATAACAGCTGATCATTGGCTGCTCGCATTAGTCGCTTCTTTGTTATTGGGTCGGCGCCCTGTAAGAGAGTGTCAAATAAGTCAAGGGCCTATTGTGAAAGTTACACGGTCTTACCGTTGTTTGGAGTCTAGCTCGTGGGTAAACGAAAACGCAAATTTTTCAGGTCCCTAGTGATAACAGACCAACCGAGCATCCGTACACAAAGAAAAATGAGATTTTTAAATGTTTGTTGCAGTGGGAGTTTACAATTAAAATTTATTGGTTTGTGGACATACGCCATTGCTCATGTTTTGTTGGCCGAATTTGTATTGAAAGACAAAGTGACAAAAAAAAACACACAAAAAATCACAGAAAACGTAAGAAAAACAATACCAGAGGAATTCCGTCAGATTATTATTATTATTATTATTATTATTATTATTATTATTATTATTATATATTTCGCAGCATGAATTCTGAAGATAGAATTCAGTCAAGAATTTAACAACACCCAAACACAAAAGACAGACACAAAGGAAAAAAAAACTAGATTCCCAATATGAGAGAAGATAGAAGTATATTTAAAAAGTGGACAGTGTATGCAACAAATAAAAACAAGATACAACACAACGCAAGTTAAAATCAACTAAAAAATGCTACGTTTCGGGGATTCCCCGTCTTCAGTCTGGGACACAGCTGGTCGTAACACCAAGATGCGCGTGAGTATCACTCGAGTAAAATCGTGAGAGTGAGTGAGAGGGTGAGAGATTTTTGGTCAGCGCTTAACATCGTAGTTTTTAGCGCTGGTGAGGGGTGACATGAGATGAGTGTGGAGTGGTGCCGGAATGAAGGAGCGGGTGAAACGGGAGATCGCCGAGAAAACCCGCTGACCAACGGCATCGTCAGGCACGATTCTCACATGAGAAAATCCAGGGGTCCGACTCCGCCGGGAATCGAACCCGGGACGCCTTGGTGGGAGGCGAATGGTCTGACCATTCGGCCACCGCGGCCCTCGAGTAAATTGTCACGTCATGTTTAACGCCGTGTAAACATCTCTGGATGCGATGTGCGACAGATATACAGTACACTAAGAGTCACTTACCCCAACCAATCACAACGTAGACTCTGAATTTGATGTTCTCGGCGCTGAAGGTCTCCACCACCAGCATGTACAGGTACAGACCTGTAAAACAAAACACGACACGCTATACTGGCGTATGAAATACATTTCTATAATTTCGTTTACTAAATAATTTACTGTTGTTATAAGAGGGCTTTTTACCATTCAATTTTATGAAATCAGCACGACAATCCTAAAGGAACACATTGGCGTCCAAAACTTTTGTTTGTAATACAATTTGCTTCTCGTATTTTGTAACTGTATTTAGATATGATTGTTAGATAGGATGGTTTATCGCGGGAAAACTTGACTGTCTGCTGGATTTCAACACCCGTTCAGCTTACCGGGTTTAGCTTGTACGTGGAGCCTTTACCCTATTTGATTGAGCCAATAAGAATCCCGATACCGTAATATGTTATGCCTTTTATTGGTCCGCATACAGCTACGTTGTGTCGGACGTATGTAAGCCAATAATATATGTTGCAAGAAACTGCAGTGTTTTCATGGGTATGTTGGCACAAATAATTTTAACGACATACCATCATCTCTAATGATTGTCTATCGCTGGAAAACTTAACTGTTTGCCGGATTTCAACGTACGTTCAGCCTACCGTAAAATTCCTGGCCTACACATGTACGTGGAGCTGATACCCTATTTGACTGAACCAATAAGAATCCCGCACTTGTGTAAAATTCTATGCCTGTTGTTGATCTGCAGACAGCTACGTTGTGTCGGACGTGTGTCACCAAACCATATACGTTGCGAGAAACTCCTGTGTTATCAATGGTTAAGGGCACCTGTTCTTCGCGAAAAATATTCTGCCCCAGTTTGATTCAGTGCCTTACGTGCTCTTCTGAAATTCTGCTTCATGGTTATTGGCAGCTTGTCTTCGGGAAGTGACGTCTCTCATTTGACTGTGCCAATTACAATAACGTTCCATCAACACCACACGTCTGTTACTTGCCGGTTGAATCTTTAGGCTTGTGAGAGTTCAAATATCCAATCACTGACCACAAAGCAGAACTGCAGATGTGCACGTAAGGCACCGAAACAAAGTTGGCAAAATTCTTTTCGCGAAAAACAGGGGTCCCTATCAATGGTATGTTGGTACAAAAATTTTTCGCGATATACCATAATTTCTAACTATACTCGGTTTCATTATGTTTGGATAAATTTGAAGCCACTTATGGGCAATAATTTTTAGTATTTTATGATTTGTTGCACAATGCAATACATTTTTAGCTCTAAAATGAACCTGAGATGTCCATTTCAGCATTTGTACTGCAAAGTTTTTTCTTGTGTAGAGCTACAAATCACAAAATATTACAAATTATTGCCCATAAGTTGCTGTGAAATTTATCCAAACGTATATGAAATGGAGCATAATACCCTCTAAATACTGTGAGTACATACCGAAAAAAATTCGCCAGTTAACTGACCTGTGGCCTAGCCTTTAATAATTAGTTGTTCGGAATAAAATGTCCGACACACCTTGTTTCCTGCAATTATTGTTTTAAATTCCTTTGAAATAGCCGTAAACTTTATTTGGACTTAAACATAGGCATTTGCACCACGTTTAAAATCGAATTCATACCGCCATGTTCATTCGTTCTACACGTGTATTTGAAACTAATACGTTACGTTGAAAAAATTGAAAGTTAAAATCTATTTTTCGGCTGTACTTGAATACTGGGAGTGTTCTTTCTTTTACTAGCATTACTACGTGTGGTGAATTTCTCGCCATTAAAGCGTAATACGGCCATCACTGTGTGGATATGAGACCTGTGACCGTTACTTTTACGACAAAATAACGATGCAGTATGCGTAATTAAGGTTTAAATGAAACTCAGAGAATCGATTCTATAACGACAATCCAATTTTGCTGCCAGACACAGCATTCATCAAATTGTTATTAATTAGAGATTATTACCTACTCGCGATTGTAAAAAGCAATTCAGCAGATGGATGGTGGAGAGTTAGACAAATTGACTACGTGGTAGACGGAAATTGTAAGTGCCTTTTAAGTTCTGTGGGAATTGTCCTTTGGATTTTGTAGATCGAAATAAACGTAATAGAGTATTAATTGACTAAAAATTGTAAAATACCAATAAGCCGTACGAATTAAAATTGATTTACTGTGTTATTAGGGTTGTAGGTTTTGAACTTTCATTCACACAATTAAAGCCAATTACAAACTCCATCACTTCGATTAGCAGTATTACAGTTAACCAGCGACGTAACTGACATCTCTGGCATGGTATTAGAATTTCAGTAAATACAGTTCTCAGAGCCGGCTTAAGCAGTATTTGGAGACGGTTGATTCCCTGTTATATACAAAATACACCAACATAATGACATTGCGGCATGAAATGTTGTGCATGCTGCCAGAGAAATATATATTTTTTTTTCCCGTTTAAATTCGACTTTAAAGCGGAGGCGTATGTTTGACTACGACCTGAAAATTCAAATTTTCAAACTGTATTGCTAAGATACTAGACAGTTTCGCGGGTTTAACAACCTGCTGACTGAATTCTGCAATTCTTTCTTATTGACAGATACGCGTCCATTGGATGGTGTTACAGTGAGTGAACAGCTGAACACCTAGCAAGTTAGTTCAGGGCTATTGCCTTCATGGATGTTTTATACATTGGTTAAGGTTTCTGAAGGGCGAACATTGACTCCAATACAAAAGTAAAACGTGAGTTCTAAATCTATTTTTTTTTTTTTCAAAAAAATTTGCAATGTTTTTGTGTCCACACAAACTACTTAAGAGTAATCCGTTGCTGAGCCTCAGAGTTTGTTGGACTTGTGGGTTTTCTTTGGGTACTTCTGTTACCTCTTATGACTTCCCCCGCTCTAATCCAAACGTATGATTAACATTGAGTAGATGGATAGTCTACTGTACAAATGCATACTGAAGTGTGTAAAATAACGCGGAGGAAGAAGCCAGACAGGTTTTAATGTGTCAATGTGAGCAAGGTTACTGCGACACCGCATGTCTGTGATTAGCGGATAGAAACACAAGACGCTGAAAGTTAAAAACGTTCGGTCCCTGACCACTGAGCAGAGATGCAGGTGTGTACATAAGGCTTTGAAACAAAGTGGTGCAAAATTCTATCCGAGAAAATTATGGTTTCCTAAGTGTAGTACTACACGGCCACTACAACTAGTCCCACGGGAAAAAACGCGAACTACTGCTTTATTGTCCTTGACACGCATCTGGGGTGGCGCACCACAGCACCGGCCACAATACTGTGGCACAAGCAGCTGCTCGGTTTTCGCTGTGCTACATCTCCACTGACCGTGTGCCATTACCTCATGTTAGGCGCAGTACATTTCCCCTCCTTGTGACGTGTCTACCTACTAATAATGCCACGCTTCTTCCTCTCATGGGAGGAATAGTTGTCGTGGTCGAGTAGTAACGTCGTATTGTCCTAGACGACCACGTGCAACCGGTGTGGCGCACCACAGCACCGGCCATAATACTGTGGCACAAGCAGCTGCTCGGTTTTTGCCGCGCTACATCTCCACTGACCGTGTGTCATGAACTCATGTCAAGCGCTGTACATTTCCCCTCCTTGTGACGTGTCTACCTACTAATAGCGCCACGCTTCTTCCCCTCA